>JBDJHY010000049.1:17886240-17903046 GCA_039654485.1 Withania somnifera | reverse complement strand
GAAAAAAAAAAAAAGAAAGATAAAGTCTTATTACTATCTCTTGAAGGGTGATTTACAATGAAAGAAAACTCATTTATTTATACGAGAAAACTAGTTTGTACCCAAAAACAAGGTTATCCAATAACCATAATAAAAAAACCTCACAATCATAAATAGAGTATGAAATATATCATAATTCAAACCAACACATAAAATTTTGTTCTCATAAGCAATGGTTTATCTATTTATTGAAGGCATTCAATGTCAACTAGCTTGGATATATTGTCAAAATGAATTACCTTGATTACATAATCTGAAAATTACACTCTTAACTCAGTTATTATGAGCAAGCAATTTTACAAATATCAAATTGCAGGTTGATAATAAATGTGCATGTGATTATTTTATAGATGCATCTCAATATATCACATGATAAGTAAACGGGCTCATATTCATTTTTTATATTTTTCAAAAATTAGGGGATGCGGTCCCAACATTAGTTGATCTAATCAACTTATCATTAGAACAAATAATATAAATAATTTTTTAAGAATATTAGTTGTTCAATATGTGTTCAATACTCAATATGCACATCTTCAGAATGGTAAAATCACTCATGCCAACAAATAATATGTGTTATTTGCTCGAGTAAATTTTAAATTTAATATTTCGGGAGTAAATCTCATATTTAATACTTCGGAGGAAATTTCAGAGTAATTTTTCTCAATTATTCTTCCTCTTCTAGAGTTGGGTTATGATATCTTCACTACCAAGAATATTCTCGTATTTATGAGCTTTATCAAATATTATCACATTTACCCCAAGGAATGGATCTGTATTTATTTATCAAAAGTTTTCATTCTTCTAGAATGGAACGTAATTATTTGAATTTATCTTTAACCATTCACCTTCATTCAACTTAATGCTACCACATTCTCTTCATGGGATGGAGTATAAATATTTGAATGTTTCTTAAATCTATCAAATCATGATAGTTTAGAACCTCCTTTAATATATTGCTCCTTCATAAGCAAATCAATGCATACATATAATATGTAGATAATTTCTTTCTAACATATCTTTTAAAGTATAGCAAACCTTAACTAATTTCTGCTTTAGGAGTTATTATTATTAATTTCCTTAATGTCCATACTCATTGAACTAAATCAATGGGTCGGATTTTATGACTTTTCGTCAAAAACACATTATTTATCTTGATCATCATAATATTATGAATATGATACATTAGGACTCAAATCCAATGTCTTATTCATATAAAAGCAACTTAGATCATAAATCAATAGGATTCAAATCTAATATTTTTATCATCCTCGTACGTACATCATATTGATCACATACACTATTAATAGAACAAAACTAATAAAGTCGAACTAAAATGGAATTTTAATTTGGTAGAAATAATATATATATATATATAGCAATTTTGAAAGTAATATGATACAGTAGTAAACGAATAAGTGTAGAAAAGTAAAAAGGTATTAAATTCATTTCATTATAAACAAGTAGTAATGCATTCTCAATATATTTAATAGTATATGCAAATTTGGACATACAACTTATTATAGAATGGACGCCAATAATTGAGAAAAAAAATACACTCTTAAACTTATACAATCATAATAAAGGCAGCAAAAATATATTAAATTACATATATATATATAAGTACTATGGGATGTAATGATGAAAGTTATGTCAGCAAACAGACATATATAATAGTCAATACTTTTAGTGATGGCACCAAAGAAAACTGTCACTTTTAAATATTCAGTTTACTCAAATATAATTTGATACGGTAAAAGATCATTAAGTAATACTTATCTTTCGCTCATGTAATTTTAATAATTGCATCTAATATAAAAAATTCAATTCACGGCGGAATCTCGTACAAATAATGTATTATAAAATAATTAAGAAAAAGAAAAATAATATTTAGAGAAAAGAAAAAAAGAGAAGAAGTCCAATCATTTTCAATAAAAGAGAACTCTAGAAAAAACTAGCTTGTACCCACAAACAGAACTATACATATATATAAATAAATAGAAGATGTCACAATCACAAACATTCAATATAATATTATATATTTTATAACACTTTTTTTATTGGGGATATTTTATTTTGTTATTTTCACAGCTCCTCTTGCTATTTTATATTTTCACCTCTTTCTTTCTTTTTATATATATACATATTTTCATATTTTTCTCCCTCTTTATATTTAATATTTTCACCTCTCTTTCTTTTTTATTTATTTATTTATTTTTTGTATTTCTATAGTTTAGCCTGAATAAGTTCAATTTATTTGTACATAATCAAATATATATATTATTTATATTTGATTTGTATCATTTGTATGTCAAATTTATCATTTGTATTTATATATAAACAAGTATCATGCAGTCATCGACATATACAAAAACAAATGGATCAACAAAAATACAAATAATATAGTCAAATAATACAAAAATAAATAAAACAATGAAAACAAACACAAATATAAAACAGTTCTTTAAAAAATAAATAATACAATCAATTACAAATATAAATCCTTATTTAAAAAATACAAATAATGCAGTCATCGATACTTGAATTCGCTAATACACAAAATACAAATACTACTAAAATTAGAGAGGTCAAATGTATTGAAGGGAAACATGATATATTGGACCAAATATTGCTATAAATGCTTTGGATGATAAATTGAGGTTAAAAATCATAATTATAGTCTTAAAAATATCATGCTATTGAGTTATGACCCCTTAATCTAAATAATATTAATATATTTTTTTACCTTTTCTAACCACAATTATAATTTCAACTCATATCTCATTGGAGCATATGTTTTGGAGAGACCACCAATCTTCAGTTATCTCAGGTTAAATAAACCTTGTTGTAATGAGTAGATTCTAATGTTCACTATTTATTTTCCATATATTAGTTCGTGGTTAAATGGTTGTCCGATGTTGCATTTCTTGACCGGATAACTAACATTATTGCAAAAAAAAAAAAATGAACATTGAAACCTACTAATTAAATATAACAGGGTTTATTCAACCTGAGATAAATGAATATTGGCCTCTCCAGAACATCTGCTCTAATGAGTTATGAGTTGGAATTAAAATAATGGTTTGGAAAAGGTAACAAAAGGATGTTAGTATTGTTTAGATTAAGCGAGTTAAATCAATTTTTAGCTCAAAGTAAATTTGGGAGGGTCAATAACCCAACCCAATTTTTAATTCAATCCATTTTGACCTGTTTAATTTCAGTTCAACCAATGAGAGAAGGTGATTCAGTGCATTCAAGAATAAACTAATTCTATTTTTTTTTTCTTTACTATTTTTGTACCAACTAGCCTCATTCTGTATGGATCACAAGTAAAGAAGGTATACATATAAAAAGTGATTCCAAACATCAGGAACTCCAGGGAGGCACCAATGTATACAATCTGCATAATTACTTGGATTTGTCAATTGTTCTTTGGTCAGAGGATCCCAATGTTTTCTGTATATTGATGAATGACCTTCCTTTCTATATTCAGAGAGTTGAGTAATGTTGAGCAACTCTACTTTGAGACCACTCCTCTCATTCAATTTCTGGATGGCCACTTCCACCAATTTCATCATCCCTGAATCTGAATCTGATCCCCAATACTCTGTATCAGAAATTGGCTCCGTTTCATTGTAGCAATTCTGACCATTTCCCTTCCCCCAATCTTCTGCCCTGACATTTTATTTTTCTTTAGTCAATTAGTACTCCTATGACAGTATGCGTAAACTCATAAAAGAATTGAAAGTCAAAAACCAACTACATGTATACAAAGTACAAAGAATAAAAGATGATCCATTACATGATCTCGGAGACTTGTTCCTACACGGAATTTGACATTAGCTACAACTTATCTTGGACTTGTCATCCCGCCCTTGGTTTTGGTTAAAATAAAGAATGAATAGGACAGTTTGCTTTCATATGTTCCGTATAATAAACCCTTATGGTCAGGTCTTTTCGTGCATTTAGTGAGAACTATAGTGCACCGAGCAACCCTTTTTAGGCATTCAAAGATGCAATTAAATAAATGCTTTTACAAAGGGTTGTCGAAGACACTTGAAGGCACTAAAGTTGCAATTGTTTTTCAATAAATGGCTAAATAAATACATTTGTAAGAACAATGAGTTCATTTTATTACTAGAACTTTCGGAGTAGCTTTAATTATAAGAATATTTGTCTATAACTACCATTTATCTCCTAAAGCGTCACACTTTACTCTTACACTACACGGATTTGAATGTAAGAGAGTCTATTTGAGAAAAAAGTACATACTAATTAATGACTTCTTGCTTTTCTATAACATCGATTTTGAAATAAATTCAATTTGATAAATGATCAATATTTGGGACCGGAAAAATTAATACTATATACCTGTTGTGAGTAGGTGACAAGCTAACAAAGAAAACTCTAGTCTTGGTACGGTTAACATGAGTATCCAACCAATCTGCCCATGTCTGTAGCCCCAATTCATAGGTACGCAGCATCCCCAAATATTCATACTTAGCATTTGCACTTTCAAAAGATCCCCACCTGAAATTACACCATCTCTATCATAATTAATGGATATTTTATGCCTCGAATCTTTAAATTAAGGACCATAGTTTTCTAACCAATGGCCAGAGGTCACAAAGATGTACTCACAGAACCTTCAAATTCAATCTCCACCATAGATAGGAATTAAAGACAAGCACATCAGCATCTTTCCAAATTCTGGCATGCTTCTCTATGGAATTGACTCTAACTATCCGCTCCACCACACGATGATACGATGGATCATCGCAATTGGACTCAACTAGCAATGGTGCCCAGTAAAAATCAATAGTAGCATTGTACTCCTTAACAATGATTAAAAACAAAATCTAATTAGCAAATTTAATCAAACTTCAAAGGCCAAACGGAAAGCATGGGGTATTGGAGAAGCAATTGTTGAAACTGGTCAGCACGGGTAGCTCAAAAGTGGTAAGCACCTTTCGATGGAAATTATGAATTCGAGGGGAGGGGTAAAATAAAAGAAAATGTTGAAACTCACAATAGCTTTAAAGGTGACCAAAGAGCCATTATAATGAACATATTTGAGATGATTAGGGATTTGCGACTCTAATATGCAGACCATTGAAACCCACTGATTCCTATTGAGCGAATCTCCGACATAAACAACCCGTTTGTTCCTCAACTTCTCCAACATCACCGTGGCATTAAATCTTTGCAAAATCAAGAATCACAGTCAAATACCCAGTAAAAAATAGTAGGAGAAAAAATGAATATGACTACTGACCTTGGAAGGTCACAATCATGGGGTTGCCATTTCCAGTAAAGATAGTCAAGATTCTTCCTCCCATATTTCTCACAAGCCATTCCATCATCCATGAAGGAGCAATTTGTCCCGTTATAGAGAGGAGGAGATTGGTCATCAAATACCCATTTGCCAGAATAGAAATTGCAGCTAGATAACGAGCTTTTCTCGACGATCTTTGGAGCTTGACTAATCCCTCTGGACATGGACAAAGCTGTAATGACTAGAACCACAGTAATGATTGCAACCAGTAACTGAAAAGTTAGCTGAATACCCATTCCCTTGTTTATAAAATTAGAGCAGAATAGTACTGCTCTTCCATTCATTTTTGCTTTGAATTTGTGGCCTTTAAAAACGGGTGGGGAATAGGCATGATTGGTGGAGATGAAAATTGTGGCTCGTGACTCGTCAAAGAAGCAACAGGGAGCCTGATTCTGTTGACCCAAACCAACTAGCTACCCAAATTTGGGATGACGGGTTCCTTTTGTCTTTGAGCCAATAACAAATTCCCTACTAATATTGCTTTTTCATTCCCCATTTATTCGACTTCCTCTTTTATACCACCTAAAATATATTATTTTTTTTTATGGGATTTGTTGTTTTGTGCTGATGGATATTAATATTATTTATAATTTTATTTATTGATTATTAATTATTATTATATTTTAGACTTTTTTAAAGCCAAAGTTCTTTTGAACTACATACTCAATTCTTTTAGTAGCTTATATCCCACTTTCTGAAAATATTTGTATTTCCTACCTTCCTTTTTTTTTTTTTTTGAGTTAGTGGTTAAATATATTTTTATTTTTAAAATTTTTTATATTTAAATTATTATTATATGACTTTTTGTTTGAACTATTATTAACTATTTAGTGAAATATATTTAAGCTATCAATTGTTTGAATTTTATATACGGATTACTAGCTGGGAGATTCAAATAATTAATAACTTAGGTATTTATAATTATTGACAGTTTAAATAAGAAACTCACAATTGTAAGAGTTTGAATATAAAAAAATTTAAAATATTTTTTGCGTGTTTTTTCACACTTTGCTCTTTTCTTTCAATAATTTTTAAAAAAAAATTGAAATCATGAACCAATTCGATTAATGATAATATTATATTAAATTACGATAAACTAGGAGTGTTGTTTTAATAACTTTAGTATAAAGTAATACTCTAATAACCAAAAAGAAAAAGGTACTTGTTTTCTAAAGTGTATTTGAAGCATGAAGCAGATCGAGGAGGGGCAGGTGGCTTTGTACTTTACTCAAAGAGAAAGTAGCCCTCCAATTTACACATTTGTGTCAATTGCTATAATCTCTCAACTCAGCGTCTTGACAAAGTGTCAAATGAATAGGTGTTTTTCTTTTATTTCTATTGCCTTCATTTTCATTTTTTTATATTTGACTTTATGTAAAAAAATAAAAATAATTTTTTATTATTTTTATAAATTATAAGTCATTAAATGTTAGTAAATGAAGTATTTCATAACAAGGGCAAAATAAATTATCCCTTCATCTTCTTAATTGAACATATAAAATTAAGTAACTATTCTTAATAAATTGGATAAATAAAAATAGACGAAGGAATTACGAAAAAAAGCAATATTCATTTACTCAGTTCGTCCCAAAATTTCACCTTGGCAAATTCTTTTTTTTTTCTTCTTCTTCTTCAAAATAAGTGTCATCCTATAAATTCTACATAAAAAAAAGTATGTTTTGTCAACTATACTAATACTTCATGTATTTAATAATGTTTAATTTTTTTAAAAAAAATTATTAAATAAGGATAGTTAAGTAAACTTATTTATTCCTCATTTGTTTGCACTTAATAGAGATTTAAATTTGATGGTGCAGACCTTAGACCACCAAGTGCATTATTTTTTATTAAGATTCTTAATAGGTCTTAATCATTAAGATCCCGAACCAAGTCTTAATATCAATAAGAAGTATTTTATATAGAATAATATTCATTACCATTTTATCTATAGTCACCGGTTATCACCACTAACCACCTCTACACCGCAATCATTATCAACTACCATTATAGTCGTCAACTACCAACCACCTTTAGCATTACAACTAACACTGACAATCAATATCTCTACCAACTAATATTGTCAGCCACTATCATACCTACCACTTCCATTATTATAATTATATGCATCTTCACTGCCAACACCATCATCACTATCAATTATCATCGGATAATTTTTTCTACCAAACAATTCCACTATTATAACTAGCACCACTATTAACTAGCACTAACACATTGTCAATTCTACACAGTCTTTGGCTAGCACTACCATCACCACCGGTATCACCGGTGACGCCACACTCCACCACCACTATATCACTTCAGTTTATTCCACTGACGACCATCTCCACCATTACAACCAGCACCGTCTTCAACTACCACTAACACATCACCAATCACTATAATCAAAACTCCAATTACTAATATAAACAAACTTCATATCACAACCACCATCGTAACAGTAACCACAACACCAATTATGTCCACCATCATAACTATTACCGCTATTATTTCTATCCATTAACATCAACTATTATTAGTACCACCACCATTTAAAATTATCTCCATCATCGGTATGAAATATAGATGTTTTTCTTTTTTCTAATCAAATAATATTTTTATTATATTAAGTTAATATTTTTTTTAGAGATTTTATTAATTAATTATTTAAATTATATAATAAATAAGTTATGCAGGTTCAAATATTAAAAAAAGGCAAATATAATAATTTAATGCTCAAGTTTAAAAATAATATATTAATTATTTAAATATATATTTAAATTTAAATAACTTAATTTTAATAAAAATAAATGCAGCGTTAGATGAAGGGAGTATTTCTTTTGTTCCCTTTGGCTTTCTCCTTTTAATGATTTTCTGACTCAAAAGTTTGAACGGAAAGGCGCACACACGATACAATAGTTATCATATGGCTGATAATTATTCCACTAATTTTTTTTATTTGTTTAATTTATTAAATTTTAATTTTTTTAACATATTATTTTTTGTTATTGTTTTGGTATAACTATCATTTGTACGAAAATTAAAAATATGTTTTATATATTAATAATAAAAATAATTAAAAAAATGAGTAACGTAAATGAATAAGAAAATAAAAACTTTGGTCATGTGTTATGCCTCTGTTTATGTGAATGGATGCTGTTGTCCGTGTCCGATGTCGTAGAGAGAGAGGCTCCTATTAACTTTCTCTACAATCAACCTTAAATAAATTAATAAATATTCTTGACAATGCTATTAAGTAGTTTTGTTTATTATAGATAGATTTCAAATTTGATAATTTATGATTAAAATATGCATTAAATAAATTTAACTGGCATATGAGGAGAAGAAATCTATTACTCAAAGTTAAGGGGCGAATTTGATTTTTAAATGAAAGTTAAAATTTAAATAATTTTAGTACTATATAAGTTTAAGAAAATATGATAATGTTATTAATATTTATGTCTAATTGTTTTTTTAAACCTTCTAAATTTTTGTTTTTAAACCTTTTCTTTTCAAGACCTTTTAAACCTTTTCTTTTCAAGACCTTATTAAGTGAAAATATTGCATAAAAATATTACTTCTAATCTTTTTAAAACCTAGTTATTAAATAGAAATTATTAGTATTTCTTGAAACAACCTTATAAAAGTTTGTAAAACCTTTTCTAAATCCGCATAGCAAAATCTATAAATAATTTTCCTGTAAGAAAATCCACAAATAAAATTCCTAAAATTGAACACTTAATTTAATCTCTCGAACCAAAATCCTCAAGTATTTTTCCAGATAATAAGATTCTTAGGTAAATTTCCAAGATTTTTTTTAAAGATAAATTAGCAATAAAAAAATCCCCAAGTAATTTTATTTAAAAAAAATTCTTAGGTAAATCTCCAAAAAGAAACTCCCAAATAAATTCGCAATAAAAAAATTCCTAAGTAATTTTTCAGGTAATGTAATCCTCATGTAAATACTCCAGAAAGAATTCCCAGCTAAATTCGCAGAATCAAAATCCCTAGATAAATCCCTAGGGACAAATCTCTAGGTAAATCCTCATATAAGTATCTCTAACTAAATTCACAGGTAGCTTTACCTGGAAATCTTTTTGTGAATTAATAAAAAAAATTATTTTATTCATTTACTTACGAATTTACCTGTAAAAATAATTTTTACGGACTAATTTCCCACATTATTCCCTAGGTAATACTTTTGTGCAAAATTGTGCCAAATGTACCAGCAAATTTTCTTGAGAAAAAATTTTTGCAAGTAAATTATACTAGAATTTAGAAATTTCAATTTTCTCATAAAAATTCGTAGGAAAAAATCTCCAAGTAATTTTTCTAGGTAATTCCATAGTTTTCTTTTAGTGTTAGGGCAAATCTAAGCGGTAAGCCACGGATCGTTCTTATTAATATGTTGCCTTGAGCGTCCAAGCTTTGGTCCTTACGATAAGAGCAAGTCGAGAACAATAACGAAGAAGACCAATACTTAGAAACTAAGCTAGAGGGATAACTATTCCTTGAGGAGCAAGAGGAGTTAATAATATCTTTTTTAATAATTGGTTGGGGTGCCATTTATAGCACAACTAAGGCTAGCATAGATCAATCAGTGACAATATTTTCCTGGCCACCTATCCGTTAGCTGTTGTAGAATGCCACTCCTGGCATCGTACATTTGAAAGCTGCAATGGGGGCTGGCCTGAGTCCTGCATCTTCTGGCATGCCGTCCTTTTCACTGGTCCTTTGTATGTTGTCACTATCTTCATCCAGTCTCGGGCATCTTCTGTCATTTCAGGCTTCTTTTGTCATCTTGAATGCCTTGTGTAGTCTCAGTTGTTACCTTAGGCACCTTGTATTCCGGCTCGAGCACAAGATATGTTTTACTGACCTTATTGACATGGTGTTGCTTCAATCCGAACTTCGATCATATCTAGTCTATCCTCGATCCAATTTAAATCGAATAAATTTACCCCAGACAATTATTTTTATTGTTAAATGACTATATAAAATACTAGTAATGAAATTTAAAATTTTAAAATATAATTAATAAAAATAATTTAATAAAATAAATATCTAATAAATATAAAAATCTTTTAAAGGAGATGTCAAATCAACCTAGTCAAGTACTACCATCGTCATGTTTTACTTGGCCACATGTTGATTTAATACTCTTCTTATAGAGCATTTTTTAGAGAAATTTGTTTAGTAAATTAACTTTATTAATTATACTTTGAAAATTCAAATTCATTTACTAATATGTTATATAATTATTTAAAGATCGAAGTAGTTTTAAAAGAAAAAATATTTTTTTAAAAAAATTATAAATTAGACAAATAGAATGAAACTAGTAGTTTAAAAACTCTTAAATTTATCGAAAGTCTTATTTATGCATTGAACTCAAGAAACGCCCTGACTTATTCAAAGCCCTTCTGAGTTTAATAAAGACGTATGGGTCAATTTGACACTTGTCTAGGTGCAGATGTTATATTGGCCGGGTCAGATTCAATTTGAATGAATTAAAATTATCTGTCCAAAAATTATTTAAGCAATAAGTCATAATTTCAATTCTTACTAAATTTTAATTTTATTTTTATTTTTTCATAGTTTTTTTAAGTTACTAATAATATTTTTTCTTTATTGTGACTATATAACATATCAAATAAAGGAAATATTTTAACAAAGTTTATCGTAGGTTAATCTAGTGCATATTAATTTAACTTTTCGATGAAAAAATCAGACGAATCAAAATAGATTGGGTTAATAAATGAAGGATCGTTAACCCCAATGTGTACAATCTGCATAACTACTAGGATTTGCCAATTGTTGTTTGGTTAGAGTATCCCAATGCTTTCTGTAAATGGATGGATGTGCATCTTTTCTATATTCAGAAAGTTGGGTAATGTTGAGCAAATCTGCTTTAACATTCAGTTTCTTGATGGCTTCCACCAATCTCATCATTCCTGGATCTGATTTTGATCCCCAATATTCTGCATTAGAAATTGGCTCTGTTTTATTGTAGCAATTCTCACCCTCTGCCTTTCCCCGCTCCTCCCCTGCCATTAGATTTTCAGACATATTTTCTAAAATCATATACAATGAAGATTTAGATAATAGTGGAAGTTGAAATTGCGTACAAGTGATACCAACTAGTAGTAGTGGCGGAGTCAGGAATTTGAAGGTGTCTAAAATAAATATATATATTTATAATAGTTAACATTAAACCTGTATACTTCATATAATATTTCGATAAAAAATATAAACCTATACATCCTTTGTCAAAAGTGTCTCCGCCACCGACTAGTAGAAGGCAAGTGCGTCCTAGAGCATATTAGATAACTCCTAATGTTTAGAAAATTCTTCAGAGAGTAATCAAAGATTATGGACCCAAGCGGAGCATATGATATTGAGATTTCATACAACCGACTCTATTAGTTGTGGCCCAGGAGTAAAAGTAACTGGTGTTGTTCAATGCAGAGGGCCAGTTAAGGGTTAACGTAAATTTATTAGCTTTTATCCTATTATTGTATACATATCAAGAAATCACTAAATATTCGTAATTATTTGACATTGACTTCATAGAAATCCGTAAGTAATCCGTTTCTCGTTTGAAGGTGCAATTAGACAAAGTTCGTAAAAAGAGAAGCGGTGAATTATATACTACCTGGTGTGCGTGGGCGACATGCTAACAAAGAAAATTCTAGTTTTGGTGCGGTTGACATTAGTGTCCAACCAATCTGCCCACGTCTGCAGTCCCATCTCGTATGTACGCAGCATCCCCAATTGTTCATACTTTGCATCTGTACTGTCAAATGAACCCCACCTGAAATTGCACAAATCACTGTCATATCCAATGAGCATCTTATTCCCAAAATCTTGAAATTAAGTACAAATTCTTTCGAATGATTAAAGGTTGCAAAGGAAATGTACTTACAGAACAGTCAAATTCAGTCGCCACCATAAATAGGAATTAAAAACAAGCACATCAGCATCTTCCCAAAATCTAGCATGTTTCTTAATTGAATCGACTCTCAATACGCGATCTTTCACACGATGATGCCAGGCATCGTCACAATTAGATTCTACAAACAATGGTGCCCAGTAAAAATCAATGGTAGCATTGTATTCCTTCACCAATATAATGTTGGAAACAAAATCTAAGCCCACTGCATTTCAAACTTCAATAACCAAAGAGCAAACGCATACAATAGGGTTGAAACTCACAATAGCTTTTAATGTGACCAGAGAACCATTAAAGTGAACATGTTTGAGATGAGTATGGATTGATGACTCTAGCATGCAGACCATTGAAACCCACTGATTCCTATTGAGTGAATCTCCCACATAAACAAGCCTCTTGTTCCTCAACTTCTCCAACATCGCCGTGGCATTAAATCTTTGTGCGCAAAATCAAGAATTACAATCCAAAATCATAAATACCCAAGAATCCAAATGAGGTCAAATAGAATCAACTAACAAAACATATTCATTGTAATGGTCTAGGAAGGTTAGAATTTACCCAAACCTTACCCCTGCCTCGTAGAGAAAAATAGTAGTATACCTTGGAAGGTCACAATCATTTGGTTGCCATTTCCAGTAGAGATAGTTGAGATCTTTTCTCCCATAATTCTGGCAAGCCATTCCATCATCCAAGAACGAAATGAAGGAACAATTCGACCCATTATAAAGAGGGCGAGATTGGTTATCAAATACCCATTTACCTGAAAAGAAGTTGCAGCTGGATAATGAGTTCAACTTGGTCTTTTTTCCAATTTCCTGCTGCCTAATCTCTCTGGACATGGACAAAGTTGCTATAACTAGAACGGCAGTGATAATTGCTACCAGCAGCTGAATACCCATTACCTTGTTATTCCAACTATTCCAGAATAGCACCGGTCTCTCATTCATTTTTCTGTTTTTGGTTCTGTTTCTGTTAACAAGTAGTTGAGATATGTCATCATTGAGTATTTGCATCCTGGGTACCTCTTTGCTGATTTGTTTCTGCTCCCTGCAGTACTATTGGCACTACTAGAAGCAGAGTAAACAAATGGAAATGAAGCATGTGCAGGATTGAAAGCTGACAAACGCTTTGGAATATTTTAAAAGAAAAAATTAGCTGTCGATCTGGATATATATATTAATGCCCACTCAACAACTCGTCAGAATGCCAACCAAAACTACTGGTATCTGGGAAATTATTGTATTTAAGTATTTGTTGTTTACTCATATGTCGACTACCTTTTACTACTTAAGTTTCAAGGAGTAGACACTTCAACACTCCTCCTGAATACTATACTATGATAATCAACAATTGATTTTCGATTATACTATTAGCAAATATCACATTAATTCGGTAGCTATTT
Organism: Withania somnifera; assembly: GCA_039654485.1. Taxonomy (NCBI): domain Eukaryota; kingdom Viridiplantae; phylum Streptophyta; class Magnoliopsida; order Solanales; family Solanaceae; genus Withania; species Withania somnifera. Next base: position 17,889,324 of record JBDJHY010000049.1, on the reverse strand, counting down.
TCATTTTTTTAAATAAATGTCTCAATTATAACATTCTACAACCTTACATAGGGAATATCCAAAAGAATGCATTTCGGAATACTTTGATATTTGATATTCTTCTTTACCAAAATTTTAAAAAATGCATAGGAAATACTAAACCAAATACCATAAATCGAAATCATGATATCAAACACTTAGATTTTCATATGTCCCTACCTAGAAGGAACTAGATGTATTTTCAACTATTGAATTACTAAATTGCTTCACTCAGATATCAATGCAAACTGATGGAGCCCGAATTTAATTACAATTCAATTTGCTCGTGAAAATTCATCGTCAATTTTTTAAAGGACAACAAACATGTTACTAATGTTGGACCTTTGTTTTTTTTTTTTCCTGCAACAGATGGTTAGTAAATTCCATGTGGATTATAAATTCTATGGTATTATAAAATAAAATATAATATAATAATAAATTTTAAAAAAGGAAGGTTTTTAAAATTGGAAAGTTCCTATATATGGAAAGTGACTAAAATGAAAAGACTTCTAAATTGAAAAAATTAGGCTAAAATTTCAACTCATTTCTTATATTTTTATAGTTTGGTGTTAGTTAACACGTGACATTAAAAGTTATTAGTCGTCAATCATGGTAGATTAGTTGATAGACATGTTGCTAAACATAAGACTTAGTCACTAAGTCTAATAGTTAGTCACATAGCTATATAATAAGCTTACAACACATGTATTAAAAAAACTAATTTTGTTTTAAAAAAAAGGTCCAAACTTAAAAGCTTGTTGAATATTTTTAAATATAATTAATATTTTAAGTAAAAATGTGATTTTTAAAATACGTTTTTAGAATTAAGAAAATAATACTCTTATGGCTATTTCAAGTATAAAAAAAAATTACACAAAATAGCCCCTAGAGTGTCGGCTCTGGAACGCCGACCCAGGAGCCAAACTGTGCTCCAGTGTTTGCACAGTTCTATTCTTCTTCTTCTTTTTTTTTTTTTTCTAATTTTTATGTGTGTTTATATATTATATAATTATATATAAAGTATATAGTAGTATTAAAATATTTTTATAAATTCTTATAATGTTGTATAATTGCTTAAAAGTATGTATAAATATTTTTATACTTTTATATATATTTATACAATTTAATAAATTTATGTACAGTAAATTATAAAAATATACAATCGGATATACCGCATCAAAACTGGGCTATGCAAATGTAATTCTTTTGCGGTTATGTAAATATAATTATCTTTTAATAAAAGAATGTGTCTTGTTGAATGAAAAGGCCTGTACTTTCAAGTCTATTTAGATTCAAATTCTTGTGATTATTATAACTTTTCAAAAATCTTTTTATAGGAACTTCTGCAGAATTTTTTCGAGTATTATGCATTTATATAGTTCTTAGTTATGTTTCATGATTAAAAAAAAGTGAATTAATACTTATCTATTTTCATGATATAATTGCATGTGCAGTTTTAACTCTCAATATAATTTTTTAAATTATTTTACTTAGTATATGCATGCCTACATACCAATACATTCAAATGTAGATGGAGTCTTCTCAGTTTCATAGATAGCAAGCACAAGTAGATTCTAGTGATCGATAGAGAGTCCCCATTCATTCGAAGATGGTTATTTTGTTTTAATTTCTTTATTTTAGACTTATGATTATTTTCAATATTTTACCGTTTGTTGGGGGTTTGTCCTTGCAACTCGTCCGTTATTAATAGAAACTTCATAGACATACACTAATTATGGTCAGTTTTGAATAACTTTATTTATCCAATAATAAAATTTATTCTTATGTTACTTTCAAGAAGAATATTAGCCCATATATTAGTTTCCGCATTATCTTTCAAACTATATGCTTTATAACTAATGACAGGTCAAGGGTTAAACGTTCAATGTAAACTCGGACCGTAACAATACTAAACCAAATACCGTAATTCGACATCATGATATCAAACATTTCAATTTTCATATGATATTCAGTATCCAACCTGCTCCCTACCTAGAAGGAACTAAATGTATTTTCAACTCATGTAGCCAGTTGAATTACAAATTGCTTCACTCATACATCAATGCAAATTGATAGAACCCAAATTTTATTACATTTCAATTTGCTCATGAATATAGGTTGCCAACTTTTTAAGGACAGCAAACATGTTAATAATATTTTTTATAACAGAATCACATATGGTTACAGTTTCGTCTCAGGAGGAAAAAGAAAAAAGATGTAAAATTTCTACAGCCAGGTCGTCTTTATTTTCTTTTTGGCCCAAATGTGAATTTGAGTGTCTATTTTTTTTATTGTATGTGTATTTGAGTTTTCAGTAGATTCCTTTGTATGGAGCTGATTTAATTCACACATACAAGTTATTTCGAGTACTTATGGCCTTTATATTTTGTCTATAAATTAGACAAAATCCAAAGCAATTAATTTCTTTTTAGATTTTCATTTAATAAAATTGAGCTGAGAAATGCAAAAACTATATAAATGAAAGGTAAAATTTTGAGGAGATAATGGTAAATTTGGTGTATATTTATATTTTAAGGCAAAAAACTTTTATTTTCGAATAAAATTTTTATTTTTTCATTAAAGCATCGACCTCATTCAAACATCATTGTATTTTGGTTCTTTGACAAGAAGCCAAAGGAACTATATCACGGTAAAATAAAAGGGCATCTAGAATCCCTTATTTTATTCAGATACAACTTATATATTAGTCATCGCCATGACTAAAACGTAATATGATTTAATTTGCTTTCTATGTGACAAAGCCTAGGCCTCTGCAAAGTTCCTCTGGTTGTAGCAATCAAGGTTTTCCCCAGGATCAACATTCAATATGGTACAATACCTTCTGTAGAATCCAATTCGATCATCCACTTGTGGATTCTGACCTTTGCCACATTCAACTCCACCGTTAATTATGTTTGTAATGACACCATAGCCCGGTTGTCGATTTGCTGCAGTATCGGCTTCTGATGGCGTCCATTGCCCTGTGATAACGTCGTGGCATGATGGCTTGTTGTCTTGTGCAGTCATCCAGAACCATATTGCTGTTTTGAATGATATTGTAGCATC
>JBDJHY010000049.1:17862071-17886140 GCA_039654485.1 Withania somnifera | reverse complement strand
ATGTGGAAAACCCACTTTCTATTTAGTGGAAAATTTTGGAAAACTAGTTTTAAGAGTTTTCCAAATCAAATACAAATCTGGAAAACTGAATTTTTCAGTTTTCTTGGAAAAATATTGATTTTGAACATGTTTTTCATTTTTCCAGTTTTCTCAGAATACTTTTTCAGAAAAGTGGAATAATTTTCTGTTAATGAACGCACCCTACACTTTTGAAATGAGATAAAGTTAGCTGGAGAAGGGCCTTATCATACTGTAGCTTATGTGGTAATGATATTCTTTTGAGTATATGTTGGGAAGCTACACGAATTGTGGGATTCTTTAAATTATTAGTTCAAGCGCATGGATTTCGAAAGAGCATTGAGAAAAAATTTGGAAAATGAAAGAAAACGAAAAACCTGTGCTGCTGAAAAATACTCGGGATCTTTCTAGAAACTTGTATAATCCTGAGCTGAAAAATGAGTTGGGATCTTTGTAGAAACTAGTATACGCACATTATTAAGGAATTTTTATTTTTTCATGCTATGTTTCCAAGGTAATAATAAAGGATATATGTCCTAGCTAAATACTTACCCTCTTATTTAAGGTGCAGCGAATGGTAATTATTAATTAAATTCAATTATATATATATATATATATATATATATATATATATTTAAAAAATATTTTAAGGACAAAAAAATAAGTAGGTATTGTGATTTCAGATAAATCGTAATCTTAAAATTTTAGATGTTAATATGTGTATTTAAATTTCAAACTTTCAAAACACAAGTAATTTTAAAATTTTGAATCCGCCACTGCTTTCAACCTTTTGCCAATAGATTCCCCATAATAACTTGCTTTTTATGTGAAGACTCCTTGTTGATGTTATTAAATAAAAAAATTGACATAACTATGGGAAAAAAAAGTTATACCAACAGAAAAATAATTACTCCCTTCGTTCAATTTTAATTGTTATAATTTTCATACCAAGAGGCAAACAAATTTATCTTTGATCATAAATTTTTATATATATCTTTTGAATATTTTAATTATTAATTATTATGAATTATAGTGCTATTTAGTAATTTTCAAATAGAGTTAAAATTGATCAGAGAATATTAAAAAAAAAACCTAAATTATATAACATATTTATAAATATTTTTTTTTCAATTGTATTGACGATACAAAACAATTATTTCTTGAGATCTAAGAAATATTCTAATCGAACTACAATATGATCTAAGAAACATTTTGAAGATAATGCATATGTAAATAAGTTGTGTTTAAATTTAAGAAAACGTGTCCAACTACATACAAATGAAAAGGAGAAATTTGTCGTTACATATTAGTTAATTTACAAGTCAAAATGATGAATAAGAAAAAAATAAAATTAAGTATGAATTATATAGGTAAATATTAGACGAATACAGTAAAATATCATATACATATAAATTAAAGTTTGAATGTTATGGATATAAAAACAATAAAAGTTATGAGTATTTTAAAAATTAAAAAATTGCAAGTCATGAATATTTTGATAAGCAAAATTTTTATTTAATATATAGTTCAGACACCAAATAATGTCATATATTTAGCTATCAATAAATATTATTACTTCAAAAAAAATTATATGAAAAACTAGAAAACGTTCATAACATCAAAAATATTTTCAAGTTTTTGTAAACTAATTCATAATACTTATATAAAAAAATAAAAATAAAATAAAATAATAAACGTTACTTAATCATCTTATTGAATATTCACTAACAAAGAATACGTAATGATAATGTTTATCTTTGTGTTTTTATAAAATAAAAAAATAATAACAATAACTTTAGAAGATAAATTATAGCTTAATTTGCAAATTAAACAATTGACAAATAATGTCTTTGTGCCATTTGTCAAATTAAACAATTGAAATGAGGCAACAACCTCTTTTTTCTCAGAAATCAAATTTATATATTTTTATTGTGTATATTATTTAGTAAAATTAGTATACACATACTAATTTATTGAGATTTATTATTTGGTAGCGCCAATATGTTAGCCATTAGGAGCAAATTATGCCTATTTGCAATTTTAAATATAAATATTTAATTTATCATTAAGTTATCTTGTTTTAATGTTTAGAATTTTAAAATTCTTTATCAAAAAAATTTTGAAACTTTGCTCAAATATGACACACGGTGAATGCAACTTATTATTCCATGGCAAAACCCTAGCAGAAAAAGAAAAATAGGTAGTGAAAAGTTGAATGCAAAACCCTCCCCAAATCTGGTAGGGACGTGAGCATAGCATGTCCATGGGTTGTTCATCAGTTGGTGGGCGGAGGAGATATGATATATTTCTGAGCTTTAGAGGTGAGGATATCCGGGGAAGCTTCGCACGGCATCTGTATTCAGCATTGTGTGTAGCTGGGTTTCATACCTTTTGGGATGATGGGGTTAGAGAAAACATCTGCTGTGTGGAGAGAGCAATTGAGGAGTCAAAACTTTCCATTGTCGTCATCTCGAGGAAGTACGCCTCATCTCCCTGGTTTCTCGACATACTGTTGAAAATCCTCGAGAGATTTGGGCAGCAAGTTATTCCTATTTTCCTTGATGTTGATCCTTCCGAAATAGTAGCAGTCTTTTCCAAAGTATTTGCTAGACACGATGAGCGTCATGACGCTGACAGCAGGGTCAACCGATGGAGAGTTGCCCTCCACATGATTGGCAACGTTTATGGATGGGATCTTCAGGATCACCGGTATTCCTTTAACTGTAGACCGTTTCATTTTACTAGCTTGTGCTTGCCTTTTGTTATTCCTAATTAAGTGTATTGCCAAAAATTCGACGGGAGTAACGGTTGGATGGTTAGGACACATTAACTGTTCCATGTTTGCATGCCTACTTTTTCTGGATACATTTCCAGTCATTTTGGGAAGGAATTGTGGTGCTGTTTTTTTTAGAAGCACAGAATCTGTAGTTTCAAACAAGTAGATGTAGTTGCTGGTTTCTGCGGTGGTGGACTCAACATTGTTAGTTAATAGTCATCCCACCATTGGGAAAGAATTTTCTAGGCGTGCTACTCATTAGGCGGAGATTTTGAATTAGCTTTTTGCTACTTTGAGATGCAATGGTAGTGAAATTTTGTGCACGTATGGTTCCCAAACATAATGTGTGATACTCAACAGATGCTCTCCTTCATGGAGTTTATCTTCTGGTTTGATGAGTTATTTTTTGTTCTAATGTAATGAGTTACTATGCCAGCCTTTACATTTTTTATGCTGAAAACAACTCTATTCATGGAGAAAAAAGATGTATAATTTTCGACATCAACTGTCTTGGACCTTCACTTGTTATCAGTACTTGATTTTTTCATTCATTCGCCCACCGAGTCACTTTCTGAACAAATTGGTTGCATGCTTTGACTCACTTTTACGTGCATGCAATATTCATAAAGGTTACATATGATAGAGACATTATTACACCCTTTGCTTGGGTTTATGGTTACATTACTGATATTTATAATGGTCAAGTTGGCTCGGGATGGTTCAATTGGCACGTGATAATCTAGAGAAATATGACCGGTTTTTTAATGAGCAAAGAAATGGGTGTAAACTGTATACTTCTAAAACGAGATGAAGTTAGCTGGAGAAGGGCCTTAACGTACTGTTGTTTATGTGGTAATGCAATTCTTCTGAGTAGATATTGTGAAGCTACACGAATTGTGGGATTCTTTAAAGTATTAGTTCAAGCAGCATGGATTTTGCATCTCAGGAACAATGTACTTTTGAATTTCTGAAATTTCAAATTTTCGGTTCCTCTATCTTCAAGTCTTGGGCACACAATCTTTGTAATTATTAACTTTCTAATTATCCCTATTTTAGTTTGTCAGTTTTTTTTCTTTTTTCTTTTGATAAGCTATTATAGTTTATGAGTTAATGACATTGTCCTTTCTTAATTACTAATTCAAGGTCTATGACTTTGATTTCTGCTTCTTTAGACTGTATTTTCAAATGCAAACTTTAGCTTTTATCTGATTCTAGTTGAAGTTTTCCAAGGTTATTAAATGTGACATAAGAAGACAATGACATATTTACATTTGGTAAAGTAAACCATAAAATCACTGATGATACCCCTTTAGCTATTTACTTGTTGTTTCCTTCTTTTAGAATTTCGTTTAGTACTCAATCTGAATGAGTTTCATTAGTCATTTATCTTGTTCAAAGACCAGCTTAGATATACATATAATTTCATAGTCCAAGGGGAGCTTCAGGGCTTTGTGTGAGGTTCCTTTTATGAGGCTTATATCTTTTATGAAATTAAATATGTCATACAGTCATATATAGTATCTGATCTGAAAGAACTATTGATAGTAGTGTTGTATTATTTTTTATCCCAATATATCTGTACTGTGCTATGGATTTTAGTCTTGGTAATGCCTTGATGTAGGTTGTTATGCATCGTGAAGTATGCTTTTCCCTTGGACTTATTAATATATTAGATAGTGTCTTAGGAGGGAGACCGTTTGGTGCTCTGGTGATCTTTTGATGAGCTTCAACCAACATGTTGCATTTGTTAGTTATCTCATGGATATTTGGTCTATCTATCGTCGATGATGCCTAAAATTTCTTCCACTTCTTAGCTCCTGTGACTGATGACTGTTTGCGGTTTTTATTGGCTTTTGTTGGATTATTTAATGGACAACCAACTAAAATTTGGTCAAGGTGGAACAAGTTTCTTATGTATTTAGCATTGTATTTGTGAAAGTAAGCAGTTTTCGGTAGCTGAAGCGTGTCTTGCTTCTAATTTTAAAGCTATCCAATATTTAACTTTCACTTTATGGCTGTTAGAGCTAATTAGATCTTTGAATTACTTATTCCTTTGTTCATCTATTCTACCATCAATGATGCAGGAACGAGTCAAAGTTCATTCAGAAAATTGTGGAAGATGTGTCATGTAAGCTAAGCCAGATGTACAGGAGCATCGTGCTACGCCTGATTGGTCCTGAGCCTCCTGTGGCTCAATTTGTTTCGCTGCTAAACATGGGTTTAATTCGCAATCTGACTCAACTAGAACCATTCGGTTTGATCAATAATAATCTGAATCAGGTAAAAACACAGTTTTCCTATCTTTCTGTGTATCTGTTTCTTTGGTTATCGCCAATGCCTTTGATTGGAGATTTTTTTCTGTAAATTGGTATCCAAGGTTATTTTGCTTAAGCTGCAGGTTTTTCAAGTGCTCTTATGAAAGAGGGCCCACTTTTTGTTATTAAACGGTTTTTGGTGACTTAAAGAGTTCTACGTGATGTTGTTGTTTCTCTATATTTGTGTCTGAAGGTTGTACTCCATAGACTGAGGTCTTCTCAGTTCTTTTTCCACTTTAAATTTCTAAGCTGTAGAATTGATAATGGCTCTTGGCCGTGCAGCTGCAGTTGATTGACACAAACAAGTTAAAGTCTTACCCTGAATCAATTGGAATTTACTTCAAGTTAGCTGAATTGGAAGCACATGGTACCTTCATATTTAGTTTATCATTCTTCTGATTTTCTGTCTTTTTTTTAGCTTTTGGTTTCCTTGGTGATAGAGTTCCGCATGAAATATCAAACTGAATATTCTAGCAAGATTAGTCTTTGTAGCATCCTTTTTTAGTTGATATACAATGTCATTTGCTGCTTTTCGTCTCAGGTTTCCACTGTTAGTTCTTTTTACTCTTTTTTAATGGCTTGCTCATGACGGTAAGTTTTTGTCACAGGTTCAATTTCCAATCACGTTGTACTAGTACAACTCTATTTCAACAACAATATTCTGAATCAGGTAAATTCCATACTTTCCTGTCTGTGTATCTGTTTCTTTTGGTCGCGCACATGCTTTTGATTGGAGAATTATTCCGTAGATTGATATCCAGGTCTACCTTATCTCAGAAAAATATAAAGCGATTTCTTATGAAATAAACCCCAATTTCTTTCACAAATTGTGGAAAAAAGGACCAATAGCCCCTTATCTTTGAGGGGTGAGTTTAAGGTGATCCCTTATATATATGATATGGTTCGCGGAAGCTGTCTTTTCTTAACGGGTTTCTTGGAGAATACTCTTCTTCTAAAAAATGAATCTATCAAGGCATAAGATCGAGCCAGCAAGTTTGACGGCGCTACCTTTAGGTAATAGATTCTTTCTTTGCTGGCTTTCTTGCGCAGCGTTGACATTGCATTTTTTTAATTTTTTTTTTTGGGCTAATCAGGCTTGGGGGATGATGTTTTTTAGTCTACGAAACAAAGAATTTGGCTAACATCATAAAGCAAAAGAGAAAGAAAATGAAAATTTACCCAGCTGTGATCTGCTTAATTTCTCTTCTTTTGTCACAAAGAGCTGGTAAATATTAGAAAATTACCATTAGTTCATGAAGAAAAATTTAGAAAATTGCTTGAAAAGGAGGATTTAAAACCAGAAAAATAGAGAGAGAATGAAAAAAGAATTTAGAGAAACAATGAAAAAATATTTCAGTGTAGCTTATAGATATATCAGGCATGCATAACAATGAGAAGTAAAGAATAATAAGAATAGCTGCGCAGTGCACATTACAACATACTTCTTCGCTCGAGGTTGTGTCATCAGCTTGCTGGTACAGATGTGTTATAAAGAAACAATAGGGTGAAGCAAAAAATGTGAAGAAACACCGGGTCGCTTTAAAGGGAAGCAAAAGAAGGTAGAATTGAAACAAGTCCATACAAAAAGACTTTTGCACTAAGGGAGAAAAGCACAGAGATCGGTGGAACTGGAATGTGGTTTGCTTACAAAGTTCTAACTAGTTGCTGTGATTGTGTTTTGGGTTAGTGTTAATATTGGGAAGTCGGAGAATAGCTGTTATTACCGGGGACTATACTTGATAAAATCCAACTGTTTGGGCTAAGCAAAGGTGCTGTGTAGGACAGCACAACAGGTTCCTCCCTGTTGACTAGGCATCAAGGTTAATGCGTGAACAATAATGCACCAATTGTATGTTTGTTCAATGGATGTTAATTTTTGCTACGGGGTGTGTTTGACCATATGTTTGTTACTTGCAGGGATTAAATTTTTCTTCGTTCGATCCTAAGCAAAAGGACAAGGAAGAAATGGGTGCACAAAGGAGTCTACCACCACTCACTCTTTCGGGGTGTCCTAGGACGGTGCCAACAGAAATGTTTGATCATGGCAAGGTAGTTGTGGAGCAAGACAAAGGTGAAAGTTCCAAAGGGAAAGGTAAAATTGTTCAAAAGGCTCGTGGGTTAAAGCCTGTTGAATTGGAGAAGCTACCTGAACACCTTCTAAAGCTCTTCCCGGATACTTATGAATTTGACAAGGAAACAATTGTCCAACTATGGGTGGCTGAAGGACTTTTTGAATCTGAAGAAGGGGATAGAATGGAAGATTTGGCCAATTCTCACTTTGATTACTTGATAGAAAAGAAATGTGTGTCACCTTCTGGATATGATAGAGTCAGGAGGTCAAAAAAGTATAAGATCACAGACGTTTTTCTTCGTTCTCTGCGAAATGCACCACAAGTAGGTTATCAGAAAGTAGAGGAAGCTGAGTTGGGCAGTGTCTCACCACAGATACAACACTTATTTTTGATCTCAAAGAATGTTAAGCCAACAAGTTTCAAGATTCTCTGCAGGTTTGAGCATTTGCACACATTACTGATATTTTGTGAAAGTGGCGCTGCTATTCGAAGTCTACCTCAAGATCTTTTCTCTAGTGTGAAGCAGTTGAGAAGTTTGGGATTGCGTAAGAGTGGCATACGTGAAATACCAATTTCTATTGTGAGTTTAAAATATTTGCGTTACTTGGATGTGTCAGAAACACGAATCAAGTGTTTGCCTGAATCTATTGTTCTTCTTAACAATTTACAAACACTAAAACTTGATGGCTGTTTGAATCTTGTTAGCTTACCAAGGTATATGAACGAATTAGCTAAACTCCGTCATTTAGAGTTTGACATATTTGGTGTATTGGATTCTATGCCTGTTAAGATGGGGAATCTAACTAGTCTACAGACATTGAGAGCATTCATAGTTGGGAGGAAGGATGGTTGTGGTATTGTGGAGTTAAAGAACTTAAATAATCTCAATGGGTCATTTTGTATTTCACGGCTTGAAAATGTTTTGACCCCTCATGAGGCAAAGGAGGCAGCCATGAAAAATAAGAAATACATCCGTAACCTAGTGCTGAGATGGAATCGTTATGACATTGGTAGGTCAAAGATTGTAGAGGAGATACTAGATTGCCTTCAACCCAATGCATGCCTTCAGGAATTACGCATCTTTTCTTACTGTGGTTCAGTGTTTCCTGATTGGATTAACGGTTCATATCTCTGCAACATTGTTGTTCTTATTTTAAGTTGCTGCATGAATTGTCTTGTGTTGCCATCTCTTGGGGGATTGCCATCTTTAAAGTCACTTCATATAATTGAGGTTACGGAAGTGGAGGTTATGGATGACCGCTTCCATAGAAGTTATGGTAGTGGGGTGCATCACGCATTTCCAAAGCTAGAGAAGTTGACAATTTCTGGCATGCGTCGTTTGAAAGAGTGGTCTGGAGTGGTAAATGGTGACTTCCCCTACCTTTCTTTGTTCGTAATAAGTAGCTGCCTTGAACTTGTTGGTGTTGAATGGCTTTCATATTTGTGTTCTCTCGAATATTTGTATATAAGTGACTGTAAGGAAATTTCATCCTTAGGCAAAGAAAAGCTTCCATCTTCTCTTAAAATTCTGAGTATAACAGATTGCCCTAATATGACAAATACATACTGCGACCCTGGTGATAGTGCTTGGTTTCCGATAGCTGAAGTGCCTTCTGTAGTAATTGATTTTGTAGAGAGATCAATAAAGGATGGAGGAAACAAAGGGTTATCTCAAAGCGATCATGTAGAGAGCTCAAGGGATGGAGGAGACAAAGGGTTAACTCAAAGCTAGATGGGTATGTACTTCTTACTCTTTTAGGTCTTTCTTGTGATTAATCCCATTCTATCATCTTCTCTTTTCTAAGCAGTCCCTTGGATAATTTTCCCTTGGACTATATTATGCCACATTGAACTTTTCAAAAGAGTATTGAAAAAAATTCTAGAATTCCCCAAGGCAAAGTGAATGTCAAATATTATCCTAATTGATTCTTCAAATTTATATTTTACCTTTACTCAATTTGATTGCTGGCAGATTTTTAACTGTTGAAATGCAGCTTATGAAGATAACAAAAGTAAGTACGCCTGGGAACATTTTGCAGTGGTTCAACACAATGACGAAGGGCGCAAAGTGAAGTGCTTGGCATGTGGTGTGATATTTAATTGTCATCCAAAATTTATTGGAACAGTTTAAGGAAACATCTTCAGTGATGGATTTAAAACCATAGTTTGTGACTGCTAATGCTTTCTATTTGACATTTGTGTTGTTTTTAACGGTGTTGCAACCGTGTGAAAATGTGACTGCTGCTGAATTATGAAATATTGACTGCTGAGTTGTGTTGCTGGCAGCCTGGCACGCTGCTCTGCTCCTCTTATAATTATATAAATTGGGTTGTGTTGCTGTCAAAGTTGAGTTATATTAGTGCTGTCTCGTTTTCAGGACTTTCTGTTCCCTTAATAAATTGGTATGCCTTGGCTTATCTGGCTGTAGATTACAAATTCCATAATTGGACTGCAGGCACCTAATTAACGAGGACTTGGGCAGTTTTTAACTTTACATAGTTGTGTATGGCTCATTAAGTTATTTTCAGACTACTGTGTGGCAGAAACACTGAAACTATTGCTAGAAAATGTATCTTGTTATAGGCTTCTTGCGGGAAAATCCAAGCTCAAGCAAGTTTTGAAAGTCTTGTACAAGGGACTTGGAACCGTCTTCTAAGTTGTGTACAGGTTTTTTTTTGAGATTGATGTTTCTTAGCCAGGTACGGGGTGAAGGGACTCAGATAAACAAGAAAGATGCACCAAGTTTGTGTGTAGACTTTCAAATCGTTTAATATGAAGGAACCCAAATAAGCCAAATAGACAGATAATTAAATGAATGCTAATTGCTAATTCCTGCAATTAATTCAGACTACTGTGTGGCAGAAACACTGAAACTATTGCTGGAAAATGTATCTTGTTATACGCTTCTTGTCACATCACTTGGTGGTGCAATCAAAATGCCCAACTATGTGATGACTCTATTGAGACTGTCACTTTTAGAGGAACTGGTTTTCATTAGTAACATAAAATACAAATAAGAAGATCTGAAAAGAGATCTTCGTATTTGATTACATAATTGCACTGTAGCTAGAGGGTAATTTTGCTATATTTGATTTGGGAAAGAAAAACTAGTTGATTACATAACATCGTAGATAGAGGGTAACATTATTGCTTTAAATAAGTAATACTTCAAGTCTATAATGTGGAAGCATGTCGAGACATTGTTTCATGGATACTAGCAGAGTTACTGGGAGTTAGGGGCGGTAATATAGGTAAATAATATATTATTCATTTTATTTAACTCACTTGAAATAAATTGGCTGTTATCTTTTTAAAAGTGAGTCAAATATGAATCTAACTCATATTATTCATCATAAAATATGGATAATTCACAGATATCCATCAAAAATATTTTTCTTGAAGAATTTAAGGATATAGTACATTATTAAACTCAACCTCACTCTCCACCCTACCCTATTTATTCCTAATTATTTTTTTAAAAAAATCTTATCCCACCTCGCCCGTTTTCAAAAAGATATTTTTTTTATTTTTTCAAAAGGTTTTTAGAAAAAATATTTTTTTAAACCCAACCCCTATCCTGGCCCCCAACACTCTCCCCCTTTAAAAAAATATTAATTTATTTTATTATTATATTTTTTAAAAAAAAAAATTCTTATTCCAACATCTAGTCCACCGCCCCAAACCCGATCACTGCCCAAAAAATTAATTTTTTTTAATATTTTAGAAAATTAATCCCTATTTTTATTTTATTTATGTTTTATCTACTCATATTCGAATCGATCATTTGCTACTCCTTCCTTGAGTAATGCAATTAAAACTTAGAAGTGAAACTTGATTAAGCTACCGTAGCAACGGTCAAGCTTTATGTGATTTAAGCCAAAAAAAAAAAAACAAACATCAACACAGCGTGCCTTCTGATTTTTCATACACTCTAGTCTCTTGTGATTACCACTCTTGACGCCTAAGTCATCTAATAGTCACTGGTTTCGAAATTGGTGCATAAAAGGAGCTGTTAAATCCACAAACAACAATTAACATGGAAAATGGGCTAGAAATTGTTTAGTCTCAAATTTACAGCATTGGGAGGAGGACTGGAAAGAGTGGTTAGGTGCCTGATTATATCATATATACTTTCATTTAGTCCAGTTTTGTTTTAGTTCATTAATCAAGAGTTTAGGAACCTTCTGAAGACTTCATTCACATCGTCTGTTCGAGTGCACAATACTCTGGAGTCTCTGAGCAAAGATGAACATCACTCCGCCAATATTGTATTACCCCTTTATCAATCTTTTCTTCATAAGTTCCATTTCCGCATCCTTCTCAACTCTTCTGCTGTCATTTAAGACTCTGGAGATGCTACCTTACATGTGTTATTCGTCCTTCAAATAACACTGTAAAACACTTCATTCATGATAATATGAATCTCTATTTGACCAGGTTAATGTCACAAAGGATGGTTCTTTTACACACTGTTTAAATCAAAAACCGTAAAACCCAAACTAAAACCAGTGAAATTTGTAGTATCCTTCAGTTTGAGATGCCTGGCAAGACATGAGAAAGACTTGAAAGGCAAAAGAAGCCCTTTGAAGTAATTTGGTTCAAGAAAGACTTCATTCACATCGTCCTATTCTACTTCTTCAACTCTTCATTCCCCTCCATTTTTAGCTGTTAACCTCGAGCTCCTCCGTAGAGTTCCTGAACAGCTTTTGCCTTCTCAAATCCATTTAATTCCTGCAATTCACAGACATCAGCTGCAAATCAAATGAATGCTAATTGCTAGAAAATGCCCCAAGGTATAGAATAATGCAACAGGGGTAGAAGGAAGACATACCTTTGAAAAAGACTAGAAGCAGCAAGAACATTACAACTCCTAGCAATGGATTTTGTGATCAATTTACCAGAAGAAGACAAGGATAGTAGTACTGTTCTGTAATTGTATGGTCAGAACATTTCATCAATACAAAATGCTAAACCGAATTACCTATACTATATATGGATCAAACAAAAGCTAATCTGAACAGCCTTCATTTAAACAAAACTCAGGCTTCAACAAATTAAGGAAGCAAAGCAAATACTAGCAAACTTTCACTTGCTCAAAGTTTGAAAATAGTTCACCCTTCAAATCTTCATCAGCAAATACCCTTCTCTTACCGGCAGCCAAATTCCTGTAATCCTGAGAAAAAAAACAAAGCGAAAATAAACTTTTTAAGAAAACTTTTAAAATAGTTCAAGAAAATTAATTGACAAAAAAGAAGGAAATTATAAAGAGAAAATGCAGAATATGAAGTACGAACAAAGACTACCAGCAGCACGTTCAAAGTCTGGTTGCTCGAAATATTCCCCAGACCGACAATAGTTTTAGATTTGTTTGTTGCTCAGGAGGGGGTTTGACACATGATACTTGGTAAATTATGTGATGCCATGCAAAATATATATTGTGCAGGAAACTTACAGTGCAGCAGCTAATCAGCTATACCAGTATCCTAAGTAAATGGAGATATAAAAAGGTACAGCAATAAGCTAATGTTATCTTCAGAGAAAGTGCAGGGCTATACGAGCCCTTTTTGAAATCAAGCTTAATGGATTTGTGATTCATTAGTCTGTTACTGAAAATACTGGCCTCAAGAACCTTGTGAGAACAAGACAAGCTAGCTACACTTATGCAAACCACTTGAAGAAACTCGAACTACAATTTAAACGATATGATCCTCCAATAGGACGGACAAAGTTGAACATGTACTTCTGATAGCCTGCCTTGATGAATGCCACAACTTCACCGGAAGCCCAAATATTATCCATGAGAAGTGCATATCCTTTCTCACTGACGTACATCACTATGAGCTACGTGATAAGACCCATTTAATAGGAAACAAGGGCACTGACCCTCATGGTTTGTAATGCTAAGGTCAACCAGATATTTGTTGTTTTTTTATATGGCTATTTTTCTATCTTTGGAAGTTGCGTTTGGGCTTCACACTAACTACTCCAAAAGCCATGCTTTTCAAGTGAATATAGTCCATAATAACATCTTTTGGCTGACATTTTGGGTGCAACATTGAGTTCTTTGCCTACTAAATACCTGGGACCGCCTCTTGGGACCAAGTCCAATTCTATTTCCATTTGAGATGATGTACTTGAGAGATATGAAAAGGAACTCCCCAACTCGAAAAGTCAATATCTCTTTAGATGGTTGACTTACTCCCATTAACTGTCTTCTGGACTTATTGCTCTCCATTACAATATTGGGCTCTGTAATCCAAAAAATTGACAAGCTACACAGAGTATTTATGCAATGGCTTTGGAGGTTCAATTGTGAGGGAAAAAATGGCTTTACGGAGGAATGTTATTGTCTCTAACTTCTAAGTTTAGCATGTTGAACTATTGGTAATAAATCCTACTCTCTACCTAGGTTTTGTATCCAGAAGCATATTAGGGGTTAATGAGATGTCTTTTTGGCAAACCAAAGCTGCCTAGATTGTAATCCAACATAACCCTAGACTTGTTCTTACCTTCATGCAATGTGATGTTTGTATGATATCTTTAATAATTCACAGAATATGTTGGCTCTATTTTTCGCTATTGCTCAATTTGAGAATGTGAACACTATCAATGCAAAGACACACAAGGTATTCAAAAATTAATATTGATTAACCAATATACAGCTTTCATAACAATTTCAAAGTTTGTGTCTCATGATGTACGTTTTTACACTAAAAATTGTATATTTAACCCAGATGCTTCTATTTATATTCTCATTTTGCATATTAGGATAGCAATTTTGAATCTAGTCTGAAATCTTTTCCAGTAAACACATAAATTAGATATAAAAATTACCTGCTTGTATGTTGTGCACTTTAGGCTTGTTGCGACGCCGTGGGCATATTCACTCCATCAATCTGTACAATGGGTATTGTTTTCACCGTCCTCCAATCTGAACCACCCACTTGGCATACCACTTTCATATTTGGACTTTCACGTATGATTAGACGTTCAATAGAAACCTGATTCCCCGGAAAATATGGCAAAAAACCAAGTCTTTCACATTTTGAAATTTCTAGGTTTTTG
Source organism: Withania somnifera (assembly GCA_039654485.1). Lineage (NCBI taxonomy): Eukaryota > Viridiplantae > Streptophyta > Magnoliopsida > Solanales > Solanaceae > Withania > Withania somnifera. The sequence goes on along the minus strand of JBDJHY010000049.1, from coordinate 17,871,894 downwards.
AGAGACTTGAGTTTGCAAAGTAGGGGTAAAGCTGTAAGCTTCGGGCAATTATCAAATGTGAGGTGAAGAAGTTGAGGCATCTGGAGATTTCTCATAAATCGACAGCTCTTCAGTCGAGGCATGTGGGCGAAATTTAGTGACTTCAGCGACTGAAAACCTACCGAACCATCACATCCAGCAAAATCAAAGTTGATTGTTTCCAACAAAGACATTCCATCAATATTAAGCTCTTCAAGGAATTGAAGTTCTCCCAGAGATGGGAGAGTGTTGCAGCCCTCACAATTTCGCAGGTGAAGAACCTTGAGCATGTAACTTTGTTTATCAGAAAGCCATGGCGGGAAGCTGTAACCATAGTAACCATTTATGATCAACTCCTTCAAATTTTGATGAGGCTGAAGACCAGTCAAGGTTTCAAGATGATCATCACTATCCCCAGAAATTGTCCATTTCAACTCAAGTTCTTCAATCCATGGCTTCATGTTTAAGAATGCACTTTCAGCTGCCTCCTTATCCTTTACATTTTCTAGCTGTGTGATGCAAAGTGATCCTCCCAGGCATCTCATGTCTTTTAATTCCTTGATGTCGTAACCTTCATCTACTTCAACAATAAAAGCATCAAGTGTTTGAAGATTGACCAAATTTCCAAATCTTATTGGCATTCGAGTAAGTTGGCCTTCCACATTAAACTCAAGATGTCGAAGACTCGTCAAATTGTTAAAGTTTACTGGAAAAGCATTAATAGATGGGCAATTCCTTAGCACTAGAGTTTGTAAGCAAGAAAGCTTAACTAGTGATGGTGGTAACTCGGGGAAGCTATTATCAGTGAGGTTCAGATACCGCAGATACTTTAAGCAGCCAAGCGAATCAGGTAACAGAGTAATCCCTCCGGAACACAAGTCCAGCACCCTCAAAACTGAAAATTTTTCCAGTAGAGATGAGATATGCTCATCAATACAAACACCACTTGCACACTGCCAAAGGAAGGTCCTTAATGTCTTACAGTTGGGGAAGCTCTTTAGATCCATCGACCAAGTATCGACATGACATAAAGACAAGTGCCGAACATTTTTCAGTAAGGAATAAGAGCTTTTATCTTCCATTCGATGATATATACTCGAAGAAACTAGTTGTGCCATGTTGCGAGTAAAGTCATGCATTTTATAAATTTTCTTTCGATCAGGAGGATCTTCATCCAAAATGAAGAAAAAAGACCCACTTAATAGATCCTCGAAGTACTCTCTCCCAATGTCCTCTAGTCTTCTGTTACTTCTGGGTTGAATCAGCCCTTCTGCCATCCACAACAGAACCAATTGATTCATTTCAAACTGATGATCAGGTGGAAATAAAGAGCAATAGGCAAAACATTTCTTTAAGTGTGGAGCGAGTGAATAATAACTAAGCAACAAATTTGGGAGTACACTTCTTTCATATTGTAGCAAGTCCCACAAATTACTTTCTAGTATTGAGTCCCACTCAGCATCACGAGTACACCGAATTAAATTTCCAAGCATTTTGGCTGCCAAGGGAATTCCCTTGCATTTTTTTCCCATCTTCAATCCCACTTCTTCCAAATTGTGCAATTGATTGTTGAGCAATCTTTGTCTCATTATTTCCCAGCAATCGTTATCTGAAAGAGTTGGAAGTGGAAATATTTGTGCACCAACAACTGATGATACTTTTGAACTTCGGCTGGTAATTATAAATTTACTATTCTTAGACCCAACCTTAAAAGGTGCATAGAACTTGTCCCAATCTTCACACTCTTCACACTCATCCAACACAACTAAAAAAAACTTCCCCCGCAGTAAATCTTTTAATGTGGACTGTAGCAATTCCAGTCCCATCAACTTGCATCTTTTTTTCGTGACAGCCTCAATTACTAATCTTGTAACTGCGACCACATCAAATTCCCTAGCCACAGAAACCCATATTCTCAAAATATCGGAGTCACTCACCACTTCGTTGGCATTGAAAAGATACTGAGCAAATGTTGTTTTACCAACACCACACATGCCAGTTATGCAAATGGCAGATATAACATCCGAAGACAGCATCTCTAGGACTTCCCTCCTTTGATCCGCTCTCCCGACTATGAGTGCTTCATCTACTGAACTGGAAAAACCATTATAACATTGTTTTCTTACAAACAGCTTAGGTACTTGTAGTTTCACCAATTCAATCATAAAAGAATTTTCCATCTCTGAAACAAGCACTTCTAATTCTTCCACGAGTCTGCTAACTTCACTTGGTATAGATAACTTCAAATGCATTGGTAGCGCACGCCATACCTGTTTATATCCCTTGCGTAGACCCATTTCTAGTGAGACCTCTTCAAGAAGGTCATCCACATTATAAATAAGCCTGTTGACTTCTTCAAGACGAACATCCCATAGTTTCTTGACTGTGCTAGTAGAAAAGGTTGCATAACCATGTTCTATGGTATCAACCATTGCCTGGACTTTAAGAAGCATCCTTTCTAACTTTCGGAGCTCAGCATCAACACCCATAATCTTGCCTATTTCCTGGATTGCATGTACTGCCAAATTTTGAAATAGATGTGAAAAAGAATAAGTGGCAAAGCCAGCAAGGAAGGCTTCATCCATGGATGCAAAGTTCTTGGTTCTTAAGTTTTGACAATGGCAGCCTTAGTTTCAGGGCTTAGGGTTCTGTGTCGACAATAATCACCGTCAATAAAAATAGCTAGGAGGCCTGCAAAAGGAATGACATAAAAATCAATTCATGCAACAGCCACATATAAATGAAAGGGACAGAGCAACGATAGTATTTTATGGATATTTAACTGAACTGAGATTTTTGTGCGTCAGAACATAAAACCAACACACAAGCAGAGGCAAAGTAATTATAGAATAAGCCCTCTTCTTACCTTGCCGCTCATCACAGTAGTATCAACATCACGTCGTGGCATGATGGCTTGTTGTCTTGTGCAGTCATCCAGAACCATATTGCTGTTTTGAATGATATTGTAGCATCTGTGGCTACTAAGTCAGGGTTGTTAACTAGGTCTTCGTTAATTGCCTTCCCAGCTAAGTCATAGTTAGATTGCCTGCAAAAGATTACAAATTTGTTTTTGCCTTCTTTTCATCTAAGTTTTCATAGTTGTGACAAAATGACATATATAGAGTAATTGACTAGTCAGACTTTTAATAATTGGTATTTTATTTTCAGTCTGTTTAACGTACCCTGTCAATTGGATGGGTCCTCTGCCATAAAATCCGCTTCCCATTTGGTTGCCTTCCCTAACAAAGCAATATCCTCCGGCAAATGGACCCTCTGCACTTAGGCTACCACGTGCGAAAGAGCCAATATTTCACTTATACTCAAAATGCTTGATAAATAGGTAAGACGCTTGTGTTACTAGGATGTTGAACCAATAACAAAATGCGCAGTATATTTAGTTAAAATCACCAGTAGTTTCGTGAGATGTTTGACCGAAAAAGGCAGCGGTTTCCTTCTTACGGGCAGTATCATCACCAGTAGTACCAAAACCTGGAAAGGAATTGGCAGCAGCTATAAAAGCATCGTAAGTGTAGAAGCCCTTGCCAGGACATCTGTCATCGTTCCTATTCTTTAGCATCTCGTTGAACAAATCGCTGGTCACAATTGTGCCAACATCTTGTGCCAAGTTTCCTGTTAGGAACCAAAAAAAGACGCAACACAATGCCAATGGTGATCCCAAGAACCCCATGTTTGTTTTTCTGTTATTTCTTATGCTTTATGAGAGTGTTTAGTTACGAAGGTGGGTATTTATAGGATCAGATATCAATGGAGTATAGACTTTTCCACTGATAATGTTAAATGGGCCTTTCATTAATTTGTACTACAGTGTGGGTTTTCAACGAAATTGTGATTGTCTAAGTTTTTGGATCATGTCACCATATTATGGCTAAAACAAACGTAGATACAAAATTTTCTCTTAACCTGTAATAACCTAGGAGATATAGATATGACAACACGTCATCTAATACTGGTGGCAAGTTTCTTTTACGAAATGATACTGATGCTATTCATATTCATATCAATCAACAGTTATACCTAATTATTTTTACAGTTTGTTAGAATTTAATCAACAAATTATTTTTTTTATCTAGTACCTTAAGATACAATAAATAATAGAGATAATTTTACTATCAATATTTGAGTTTGTTGAGTGTGATCAATAAACTATTGTTTTTTTCCTCTTCTCTTCTTTCTTTAGTGCGCTCTCCGTCCAACATCACTTGTCCGCTATTGATTTGACACACACTTTAAGAAACCACAAATAATAGGGATAACTTTACTATATCACAATTTAAATATAATAAATTTAATATTTATTTTTTTATTTTATAAAGGAACAATTTATATTTTAAAAAAATGCTAAATACATATGTGATACATATTCTCATTAGTTGCAGCCAAATAAATATAAATAATTCATAAAACTTATGTCCCAACATGAGCCTTATGCCTTAACCTCGTATCAACTAGAACACCTCGCATTTATGTTCCCGTCTGACAACTTCACCATATTAATTCAAATCTCTTCCGAGCACAACAATTATTTTTTATTTTTTGATTTGTTACCATACGCAATTGATGTTTGTTAGTTACGTCAAAAAGGGAAAAAACTCTTTTTAATATGTTAACTGAAAAAATAAAAAATAATTACTTTATTAATCAAAATATTAAGAAAATTAATAAATTAAATTATATAAAATTGAACTGAGTCGAAACGTGGAGTTGGGTATCAAATTTGGGTACGTAATAAAGACGGCACAAGACTTTTCAACTTGTAAGAAATTTCGTCTCTTTCTGTTTTTCCACATCAGGGCAAGTCAAGTCAAGTCGCCACACATATTCAGGTGGACTCCATTACTTTTTTGTATTTCATTTCAAATGAACACTTAAGCTGGATTTGGCTAGAATAAATTAATTTTTAATTGATTATCAAATTTGGATGGAAATTAATTGGATTAAATGGTACATGTGGCAACTTCCCTGACTCTTAATGTTTTATACAAATAAATTTCTTTTTAAAAATATTTTTGATAAAATTTCGCACCAACAAATTTGAATTAAATGTTTTCCCAAGTTCTTAATGGACTGAATTGTAAAAACTTTTGAGTGTGAGTCATGTTTTCATTGCTAAGTTTATTTGCGGTTTTGGTTGAGGGGATTTAACTATAATTTAAAAAATATTTGATCAACACTTTTATTAGGGGATTCAATTATAAGAGAATATTCAAATAATTATTTATTTAAAATAAATTATTTAATGTAAGATTGAGACGTAGTTGACATACTCTTCAAATTTCTTAAGTATTTCAATAAATATCATATGTTAGTTTATTATCTTGTTTGTTGACATGAGTAGTTGTAACTGACAACGAGTATTTATCCAGTTATATATGATAGTGTTGAAACAACAAAAGATTAGATCTTTCAATTCCTATCACCATTAATTAGAAGTAAAATTTCACATACTAAACACTACATACTTATATATTCTTGAGGAAAAAAACTTTGTTGATTGAGTGTTAGCATAAAAGCAAACATAAAATGTTAAGTCTTGTGAAGCCTAATAAGTTCTTACACATAGAAGTATATGATTATGAAACTATACTCCTGATTACTTTTGTTTAACCTCATTTTATAAGATCATTAACACTCATATAGAGGTATATGGTTCTGAGACAAATATTGGACTCGTCATGCAGAGTGTTTATTTAAATTCGATAAAATTGTAATCTCTAAATCTAGTAAATATTTTATTGGATAATAAGTAATTTTCTTACTTTTTCTAATGTTTGGTAAGTAAGAAGAAAATATTATACGAAAAACATTTAGGTATATAATTTAAAACATAAATAATGGCACCGGACCCGACCCCGACTACCGACTGACATGGGATAAGATTCCCGATCCTGACCCATGATTCAAGTCCTAATCCTAACATTCAACTACCACTCTAAACCTCGGTTCGAGACTTGGGACCTACCTGACCTTAACCCAGAACCCGACTTTCAATCTCCACTTCAACATCAATTTGTGATCAAATTACCAATACAAAGCCTGCTTCCCCACTCATGATTCAAAACTTAACTTTGACTCCCAAAATGAGACCTGACCCTGACTCTAGATCCGAACCCAATTCAAGACATAACAATGACTCTCGACACGGAATCTAACTCTCAATTCAAGACTTGAACCTAACTTCTAACTTAGGACTCAAACCCCGACCCTGACTACAGATATTGAACCTACTTTTAACTCAGTATTTGGGATCCGACCCTTACTTTGATTCCCCAATTAGGATTTAACTCACAACTTGAGACCCAATCCTATCCTCGATTTTTATTTAGGACTCAACCGTTGTCTCTTAATTCAGGACCCAATATTAACTCCCGAATCGGGACTTAACTCGAGATCTGACCCCAACATATAACTCGGGATACGATCCTTAACCTCAATTTCTAATTCGAGACTCAAACCTGACTTCGTACCTAGGACATGACCTTAACTCTAGATCCAAAGTCGAATACTAACTCCTGATCAGGACGCGGATCCAACTCCTGATCCTAATTTTTTATATGACTCTTGACCAAGAACCAATCCCCAACTCTCAATTTGAAACCCTAAACTAGCTCCCCGCTTGAGATCTAACCCCCGACCCCGAATCGTGATCCACTACTCGATCCTGACTCTCGACTTAGGACCTAACCCCGAATCAAGATTTGATTGTTGACCTTGACCCTATATCCGGGAACTAACTTCAACTCTCACACCTGGACTCAACCTGAGACTCGACTCCAGTGGAATTAGATGAATATAAAAAGTGACTTGAATAAAAACAATCAAAACAAAACTACAAAGAAAAAAGATAGTTTGTCAATATTCCATTAATGCAGAAAACCCTCATATAAACCTAAAGAACTAAAAATTATTTAAAATATTTCTACTATGAACTAAAAGGGATTCAAGAACTCGTAATGAAGTTGAAAGTGAATTTTATTTTAAAAAATAATTCAAAAATGTGATTTTTCCACATAACTGAAAGTGGAATATTACTTCTATATACAAACGTGAAAAGCAGTTTTTATACTGCTGCTACATATAATTATGGTTTCTATATAACAGTTGAACATCAAAGTTAAAAATAAATAATTTTTTGTTAATTTCAAATACCGAATTTAAAAAAATAGTATTGTATACTGTAGAGTCTTTTAATAAAGGGTAAGCTTTATTTTTAAAGTGTCATGTTACATAAATCAAACAAGAAAAAAATTATTTTTATTAAGATACAAAAACACCTCTACTATTATACAAAAAAGGCACTGTGAAAAGTTAAATCCTTACACATGATTCCTACATATAGGCAAGTTATGAATTATTCATAATATAATTTAATACATTATCTAATTAAGAAAAAAATATAATATTTAAGTTTTTTGTTGATTTTTAATTTTATAAAATTAAAAAAATAGTATATGAGAATTTTGTCTATCTCAGATTCTTTCAATGACGGGTAAAATGTTCAATCAATATTTTTTATAGTCTTCCTTTTCAAGTAATTATTTGTTTTGCACGTGTGTCTCTCGTTAGTAAACTTATATATAAGAAGAAAAAAAAATATTAAAAATTGGTAATTGATATAAAAGTAAATGGTATATCTATATTAAAGATATAGCTTGACACTATGCGTTACTTATTATAATTAAAAATCACAAATATATTGAGGTTAATAAATATTATTTTTTGCTTTAATGTAAAATAATAATAATAATTTAAAAAATGGGTCTTAATTTTCTAAGATTATAAAAGAAACAATTTAGAACTTTAAAATAATGAATATATACAATAATTTTAAAAATATTTTATAATGTAATTATTAATAAAATATTTTTTTCTTACCATATATATTAAAATTTCTTTATTATTAATTCAAATAATATTTTTTACTATATATTTTACTCTTACCAATTTTTTTACGATTGTTTAGCTTTTAAAAATATATTTCTCTTACCATAAAGTTTAGGTTTTTTTATTTTAAATATAATTAAATAATTAATAATTATTGTAGTAAAAATATGACAAGACCATTTTATTTATTGATTTTTTTAATAAAGAACAAAAATCCAAATCATTTTAAGAGTGAATCCACCATGCGCGGGTTCAATTCCCGTCATTCGCCCATAATTCAATTTTTTTTTGTAAAGTTTCACATGTTTCTGTTTTCGGAACATCATGTGTAGACTTTTTTGGGGGAGAATCACTCGGCGCGGGGCCTCCCGTGTGAGGTGCACTTACCTATAAACATTTAGATAAATATATATATTTTTATGAAAAATTGACGTAATATTTTTAAAAACCAAAAACCTTTTTGATGCTCGACACATTTTATGAAGAATTGAAACCTTTTCTATGTTGGACACATTTTATGAAAAATTAGCGTGATATTTTTTTAAGTCAGTATGTTATAAAATAAGTTATTCTATAAAATTAAAATAATTTGTAAGAAATAAGTGAAAAGATAATTTTTAAACTATTAAAAAAACTTTTAATGAAGGACAAAAAGTCCGTAATCACTTTTCTAAGGGTCTTCACACTTTTAATATAATACTGGTTTAGCTTATGCGCTTTGCACGTGTATCCATATTAGAGTTAAGTTCTAAATCTGACATCGAACTATCACGCTGTACTTCGATCCTGATTTAAGAATCAACAATCAACCCATATCTAAGACTTGGGAACCAAGATCTGACCTCGACTTAGGAATTATCTTTCGATCTTCTCTTCGACATCTCATGATCCAACAAACGATACTAACCCCGCTGCCCTACTCCTGATACAAAATTCAACTTTGACTCCCAAATTGAGACCTGACCTTGACTCGAGAACCCATTCCAGTTAGAGATACAACCTCAACTTTAGACTCACGATCTACTTTTGATTTTAGATTTGACCCAATTCCAGACTCAAGATCCGAACCTCAATCCCGACTCCTAACGTTGGACCTAACCCTGACTTAGTATTTAGAATTCGACCTCTAACCCCGACTTAAACTTGACCCTGACTCTAGACTGGGATTTAACTCCCAACTCGAGACCCGATTTGATCCTAAATTTTTAATTAGGACTCGACCGGTGAATCACAACCTGAGACCCAACACTCACTCCCAACACTCACTCCCAACTCCCAATACGAGCTCCAACTCTAATATTTGGTCCTTAACTTGGGATTTGACTCTTGACCTAGAACCAAATTCAGACTCTCAATTTGGGACTCAATCCCGACGCTTAACTTGAAATCTAACCTCAGAACCTTGATTCTTGATCTGCTACTCAAGCCTGATTCTCGACCTAGGATCTGACCATGACTCGAGATCCGACTGTCGACTCGATCCCGACTCTCGATCAAAATCTGACTTCGACTCAAAATTATATACATGGAAGAAATTAACTCGAAACAAAGTTATTTAAAATCAAAATAAGAAGAAAAACTTAGTTTATCAATATTTTATTAAAGAAAAGGATTTGATTTACCCCTTAACTTTATGAAATGAAGCTGATATGCCCCCCGTTTTAAAATGGCTCATATATCCCTATCCTTAAAAAATGACTCACATATATCTCTTTCACAACAGATTAGTAATTAATAAATTAAATATTTAGTTATTTTTTTAATTTTAATTGGAAAAATGTCATGTCACACTTAAATAAAGTCACACATTATTATTATTTTTTGGCAAGAAATCTTGAATTTAAATCACGAAATCAATAATTTATTATAAATATATATTTTTTATTTAATAATTTTGGTGCCG
>JBDJHY010000049.1:17745346-17756070 GCA_039654485.1 Withania somnifera | reverse complement strand
CGTTTTCCAGTTTTCCACTTTTCCCAGAAAACTTTTCCAGAAAACTGGAAAAGTTTTCCATTACTAAACAGGCCCGTCTCTTCTTTCTTGGGACTGGAGGGTGGCTTGAGTTGTTTAGCCATTGACTTAAAGTTTTAGTAGGCTTAGGCAGTTGAATCTTTTTCTTTGGCTTAGACAACAATATGCTTTACTGTCTCTTTACCTGGACTTCTTATAATTTGGATTCCATTATAAGTTTGCCTTTACGAGTGCAGGAAGCTAAGTTGAAAGAGGAGCTTAGGAACATGGATAGATCACAGAAGAGGGAAGGGGTAGATATGACGTATCTTAAGAATGTCATTTTAAAACTTCTCGAAACAGGTAACTTTTCAGCATTACGGTGAAAGGGTTTATAAACATTTATTTGAAGTAATTGCTTCGGTAAGTAATTATTTACATCATAATTTGTTTGTGATATATATTTCACAGGTGAAGTGGAGGCTCTATTACCTGTGGTTGCAATGCTTCTCCAGTTCAGCCCAGAGGAGGTGATATTCTTGTTCCCCATTGCCGTAGTAAACTACTGTTTTCATTTCTAAAATATTGGTGATGGTAATGACAATGTATCTCAGTTATATTCATGAATCTATTAGGCCTACTCCTTTAAAATAAATACATGAAGACTTATTGTGACTTGGCACCTTTTAGCTCATATGGCATGGGCAAGTGTTTGTATTTGCACAGAAGGTATAGAGAACTTACTCAGATAATCTTAATTTGCTAGTAAATGCAAATCTAGTTCGTCTAACGATTAGAAATTGAAAATGTGATAAACTTGATTACATTTCAAATTGATTTAATTGGAAGGCATATGCAGACGAACCCTTTTGTAGTGTTATCAGTCTCATGCGGATGTTTACTCTGTTATTTATCATATATCAGTAGTGAGTAAAACTGTAAGAGTGTAATATAACCTGAAAACCCCATGAACTTACATGTGCATTTGCAGATGCGGAAGTGCCAACAAGCATATCGTTCCTCTCTAGAAGCTCAAGCCAGCCCAGCGAAAGATACTTCAGGATCTGGGAGCTCACTATTGTCTAGATTCTCATTCTCTTAATAGCCATTATGAGGATTACAGAGATGCTACCAACGGCTGTCTAATCCAGCTTCAAGTAGAATGGATAGTCTGGATCGGACATGGAAGGAGAGATGCAATAGAGGAATTTTGTGGTCTTGTGTAATTAACAAAGAAATGCCTTGTGCAAAGAAAGTTTTTATTGTATGGAGCTAGCTGATGCAGAAGAACAAAACACAAGCAGTACGGGATACAGGGCAACAGTAGGGACATCCTTTATCATTCTTCACATAAATTGTATACCAGAGGTATTTCGTTCTTCCATTTTACTTTTTGGGTGTAGAAAAAGAGAGGAAGAACGCAGCCGTTAAATTCATGAAATGATAGTTAAAGAGTTATTGTGATTCTTTTTTGAAAAGAAAAAAATCTGGATTGCTAGAGGTAAGTATCCATGCGGAACCAATTGCTTGACGAATAAGAGGTCGTCAAAGTTTGTACTTAAGGAGAAGCTTTAACATCATATATTATTTACAGGCGAATCAAAACTTAATACTGTGTTTGTCTATAAGTATCAGTATGACATCAGTGGAAATAAGAAACCTTTAATTTTTCATTCGATAGCTATAGTTGGAACTTTCAAATCGAATAATACCATCAGATGCGATGTCTCCCTCTAGACATGCGTGCAATATGTAGGCTTCCATTGCTGTAACTGGCAAACAAGCAATATTACTCTGGAGTCGGGGGCAATTTCCCTGTTAACATTAGCCACTGTAAATTATTTACTCTGTTTGTCGGTCAAGGGGGTCAAACTGGTCTTGACTTGTCCAGCATTGATTTAAATATCTAAGATCAGGTACAAGATACAAAGAATAGTGATACTTGACAACCACGTTTTAGACTCAATTGACTAGATTTAAAAAATCCAAGCAATTAGTACCTTTCAAAAATTTCAATTACTGTCAAAAGCTATAGTTGAGGTAGGTGGTATAGACAATGAGTAGTTCTTGAGTGGTTAGTCTAAACTTACCCCTGAGCTTTTTCTCGTACCTAAAATAATTAGAGAGGTATTTCGTCGACATTTCTTATTCTCTGACAAACAATTTTACTAAGCTGTGTTAATGTAAATTAACCTCCAAATACACAACTTAGTGATAGTTCCTTCTAAAAAGCTGGGGTTTGTAAAATTAACATATACGGTTTTTTTAAGAAATGGTTTAAGTTGCAAATCTCAAATACCTTTTTCACGCTTCGGAGTACTTTTTTGAACAGAAGTTAGGATTTTGAAACTTATAACGATGCTCGTGCACCTTGACTATTTTAATGTTTCTTGAAAACTTACATATTGGATCTTATAACAATGTTCAAGTGAGTAACTACTACCAAGAGCTCCAATATATTCCTTCTCTGCTATCTCGGGGCCGTTCAATCCACGTCATTCTTCGGAAATCTTTTGCCCATTTTGTTTATGATTTCAATTTGTAGTCTTGGTTTATACAAGTTTTCACGTAGAAACAGAAATGCTTGATGAATCTATAGCTGCTATAAGCAGGTCCCTAGCAACAAAAGTCAGCAACAATTGAAAACAGGGGAATCAGCAACATCAACAAATAAAACACGGCACACAGTCTGCCAAGATTTCAGCTTTACTTATTCAACCATATTGCATTTTTTCCTCATAAAGTAAAGAGTACTGCTCAACAAACCAAGATCAAATCTCTTTTTCATTTTACTTTCAAATATTAGCACTAATAGTTCCCATATTTCTAAAAGGCTCCTACAAGTACATAAGAATCAATAGGACCGACACATTCTCAAATATCATCCCCGTTACAGATTCAGCATCATTTTGACTCTCAACCCAAATAAAAACCAAAGACATCAAAAGAAAATTATAAACCGTTGCAAATATCAAAAGCCAAAAGCATAATTATAAGATAATTTCAACTTTCAAGCATGCTTAGCTTGGAAATCTTTCATTAAAGTTACCAACTTTTCAACTCCAGCCAAAGGCATAGCATTGTATATTGAAGCCCTCATTCCACCAACAGACCTATGTCCTTTCAGCTGCACCATCTTCTCACCAGCAGCTGTCTTCACAAACTCAGCTTCCAACTCTGGTTTAGCCAATGTAAATGGCACATTCATCAAAGACCTCACTGATTTCTCAACTGGACACCTGTAAAATCCATTGCTTGAATCAATAGCATCATATAAAATCTCAGCTTTCTTCTTATTCTTCTTCTCAACCTCTAACAATCCACCTTGATCCAGCAGATCTTCAAATACAAGCCCACACATGTAAATCCCATAACAAGGGGGTGTATTATACAATGAATTGTTCTCAGCATGGATCTTGTAATCCAACATCACAGGTGTACTTTCTTGTGCATTTCCAATCAAATCTTTCTTGATAATCACAATTGTAACCCCAGATGGACCAACATTTTTCTGTGCACCAGCGTAAATAATGCCAAATTTGGACACATCAATTGGTTTTGAACAGAAATTAGATGACATATCAGCAACAAGAATGGATTTTTCATTAAGGGGTATTGGGTAATTCTTGAATTCAACACCATGAATAGTTTCATTGGCGCATATATGCAAATACTTGGCATGTGGGGTTTGTTCCAACGAATCAAAATTCGGGATCTTGGTGTATTTTTCCGATTTGCCACTCCATATGACATTGGGTTTACAGTATTTAGTTGCTTCTTTGTAAGCCTTATCACCCCATGAACCGGTGACGACGTAATCAACGGCGTCGTTTGGTGAGCATATGTTGAGAGGAATGGCAGCGAATTGGGTGGTGGCTCCACCTTGTAGGAAGAGAACAGCGTATTCTTCGGGGATATTGAGAAGGGTTCTCAGATCTGATTCAGCTTTTTGAATAATGGATAGGAACTCTTTGCCACGATGGCTCATTTCCATGACGGACATGCCCGAGCCACGCCAGTTGACGTGGTCGGCTTGGGCTTTTTTGAGGACGTTTTCAGGGAGGGTGGCGGGTCCAGCAGCGAAGTTGAAGACCCGATCGGAGGAGGTGGAGGAGGAAGGTGTTTGGAGGGTGGTGGTGGTCGCGGCGGAGCAGGTGATGGAGATGGATTTGTAGGTAGAAGAGGTTAAGGTGGTGGTGGGTTTGAGGGTTTGGTAGGGTGTTTTGGAGTTGTTAAGGAGGAAATATTGGGTGGTGGCAGCAGACATAGCCATGGTTGTTTGCTTTCCCTTTGGCTATGTGTTGAAGAGGGTTTGGGAGATGCAGGGGAAGGTGGAGAAGTTGGTGCGTCATTTATACACAAGTGTTAGGGAAAGGTGAAACTTTTTGGTGTGTTTTGGGGGCTTCCTATTTGGTGCTCCATTTCCATTTAAAAATTAGACTAATTCAATTTTTTTATATATATATATAATTTAACTTTTTTTATTAGACAATCATGATATTTTTAAAAAATAATAAAAATAACAAATTCAATAAAATGGAGTTCAGAGAAAATAAAGGTATGCAGTTCATACACTACATCATAGGTAAGAGAAAAAAGTTTTCAATAAATCTTTGGAATAAAAATAATTCAAAAAAAGATATAATATAAGGCACATAAAGTAGCACTATCACATCTAGCACGGCTATTAAAATCAAGCATCTATATCTATTAACAAGGACATAATCCATCCCACTACCTTCTACATATGTGTCATCTCATAATTTTTTATCGAGAGCCACATTCTCGGTAAATTGTTGTTACTTCATGCCATGTCGAATTACTTTCTTTTAATATTTCTTAAATTTACATCTATTTCGCATGAATTCATTTATAATCAATTTCTCACGCCTCTGCACTAAAGCATTGGTGTCTCTCTTGATCACGTGTCACATGTATAGTCATGTGAGAATATTCTGCTCACGTCAATTAATGCGGCATTCTAGGAATTTTGATATTTAAATAAGTTTTTCTTTAATCCTAATTTTTTTACATATGAATTGTCAATTATTGTAACTTATAATATATTTTATGTAATTTTTAAATATATAATTTTTATTCAAACAAATTTAAAAATTGCATGTCTAGTTCATGGACAAATTCAATTATGCCGCATAAATTAAAATAAAAAATATTTTTTATCAAAAATAAATTCATAATTAGAATCCGAAATTTCAGCTAAAAATGGAAGCATTGTTTTTCTTCATCATCATCACATAGACAATAGTTAACAGTTGCTCCTATAAAGTAGATTCGAGATTCTTTCTAGTAATTTTTTTAATGATAATTATAAAAAATCCGCTATGTAGGGTCAAAAGTAAAAATCTAACCACCATTATTGTGAAGAAAATTCCCACTAATACTCTATTAAATTATAAATTTTAGTAATAGATTCGAAATTTTAAATAAGTGTATCACACCTTTTTCTGTACTTTCTTGAATCAATAAATCTAATTATACATTTCAAATGATTAGTTCAATTGGCATGTTTAGGTAGCTTAAATTGATTAACAAGAAAACTTTATCAAAAATAAAAAATAGTCTTTGCTCGACATTTCATTATCCTTCTTTCTGAAAAAGAAAAGAAATCATTTTAGTTTGATTTGATAATTAAAAAGATACTAAAAAGAAAAAAAATATTCTTTTGAATTAAACATGCTGAGATACAATTAATTTTCTTTTTTTTACCTAAACTGACTTAAAGAACCTTTAGTCGAATCAAATTATGAGTCATTAGCAATAAGTTCATTAAGAATAAGAGTATATATTTTTGTTTTCAAAGTATAAAGAATACTAAATATGGATTACTTTCGTAAATAAAAGGGTAAATTTAACCCTTGTCACTACCTACTTTTAGTTCATGTCAAAAGTTAAAAAGGACAGTAACTGAAGTCTGATTTATTAGTGAGGTTGGTGACAACAAGTCAGGATCAATTTTCAGTCAGCAGCACCTCTTTTTAATGGTCTATCTGAATTACGTACTATTATGTTAATGAGTAATAAATTAAATAATTATAAAAATATCATATGAAGTAATATTGTACTGCTGTATCGTCCAGAAATGGGCGGTAGGTATAATAAGGTTGGCACCTATAAAATCGATGAGTGATACGTTTCAACCAATTAAACACAATAAGCGACTTCGATTCACCATGTGTTGGATCTAAGAAAAGTTTTGATGATGGACCAAGTCAAAGGAACAAGTTGCATTTATGTGATCTTTTCAGCTGAAGACCAACATGCAGTAAAAGTAATCTATCAACATAATAAAAGAACCTCCCTAAAAGGTGATAAGGAGTCGAGTGAAGATACAGACTAGAGATAGAGATCAAGAAGCAAGATAATGGTTAGAAGGAGTCCAAACGTCCAAGGAAACTGCATGGAATAGGAAGTCGTTAGAGCAAAGGAGTCCTTGAGTGTTTAGAACTCTACTAGCATATGAATATCTAGTAGAGTTATAAATACCCATGAATCTCCCTGAAGAATTCTCATGCACTTAAGAGAGAAAAGTAGGAAGACATTCTGAAATCGAGTGAGTTCAATTCCGAGTGCAATCTTGGCGAGCTTGAAGTGCAACTGATACAATAGTACCAGGCGAAAGAAATTGTTCCCTTAATAGTCATCTTTATAGTTCTTAGCTGCTTTGCGTTAGGAAGTCTATTTGAGGTGTAAACTTACATTTCTTAGATTTGTAATTTACGAAGTTGCTTTAAGTCGATTCAAGTTGTGGGCAACTTGGATTTGGGGATTCATCATTCAAGGGTGTTTGATGAACATATAGTAGGAATTATAGTTAGTTCCTAGGATTTCATTTGCTTGTCATACAAACCTGGTGTTGAGGCTCACAGTTTTAGTGAAGTTGAATGAAATCTTGCATAGGTGCAAGTAGTGGTTGTTTTCCTTTGTCAACCGGATTTTTCCACGCTAAATCATTGTGTTCTTTACTTTATTATTTTATCAATTTAGAACATATAGAAGGAACTTGTTTAGGACTTGTTCCCTTAAAGTGGCTAAGGGAGGGGGGCGTAACTCTACAATTCGTATCCTAAAGGCTTTTCTTAATAAAAGCTAATCACTTAAGAGAAAGACCATGAATTTCGCACCTCCTCTTGGTCATAGTGAAGGACAACATACCAACATGCCTACTATTAATGGTGAAAGCAAAGAATGAAAAAATTTCTACAAGTTGAGGATTATGTACTTTGAAACAGAGTCGCTGATGATCCAATGTTTTCTATAAAGTAAAATGATGAAACTGTTGATGTCTCAAAAGAAAAACATGAATTCACTGATGAGGACTACAAATTCTAGAAAAAAATGCTAAAGAAAAATATATCCTTATATGTGGGCTTGGTCCTGATGAATACAACGGGATTTCTGGATGCTCTTTTACAAAAGAAATCTTGGATACATTGGTAAACGCTCATAAAGGCACAACCTAAGTGAGAAAATTCAGAAGTGCTTTGTTAAGCTCTTAATATGAAGCCTTTAAGATAAAAAATGGTATCACTGCAGGTAATGTTTTTCAGGTTCACCATCATAGTTAATAAGCTGGTCTCACTAGGAAAAACCTTTACTATTGAGGAAACACTTGGCAAAGCCCTAAGGACCCTCCCAAGCAGCTGGGTAATGAAAGTCACAGCAATAAGAAAAGCAAAGGATCTGAATGACATGATGTTGGATGAACTAGTAGGAAACCTAAGAACTTATGAAATAAATACGGAAGGGCAAAAAAAAGTTGAAAACAACAAGGAAAAAACAGTAGCATTCAAAGTTGCTGAGAGTGATAATTCAAACCTAGAGATGAAGATATGGCTTTTTTTACCAAAAACTTTAAAAAGTTTCTCAAGAAATATAGTGGCAGTGGAAAGAAAGAATTTTCTAGAAGGAACAGATCCACTAACAAGGGACAAACAGGTGGATGATATAAGTATGACAAGCCATCATCAAATCAAGGTTGTCCTATGTAGAAGGCTGAATGAAAAAAAGAAAAAATGGACAGAGAACTCAAGAAAATGAGGAAATCTCACGAAAAGAAGAAGGAAGGATCTTCTCAAACAATATATGTTGATTGGGGACCTGGTTCAGAGGGATCTGAAAATGATTTAACATAAGATATTGCATTGATAGACATAAAAGACTCAGATAATGAACTAGAACCTAAAGAAAAGAAAGTAAACATGAGTGGAAGCAAGCAAAATGATACTATGTATAGTACTTTTTTAAGACACATGACTTGAGACAAGAAGAAATTTCTCTCACCCACAAAAGGTGAAAATCAGCATTTTGAGGAGGTAAGAAAGGAACAATCAAAGGTGTTGAAGAAATAGGAAACCTAGAAGATCAAGCTATCGAAAAGGTCTACCATGTGGAAGGACTACATCATAACTTGCTCAGCATATCACAACTATGTGATAAAGGAAATAAGTCGATCTTGAAAATATTCCCAAGGAGAATCTCATCAGCCTCAGTGTTATAGACAATGATCCTCTTCTATGGTACAAGAGATTGGGACATGCAAACCTTGCTCAACTAAATTAACTAGCTTCGAAGAATTTGATAATAAGGTTGCCTAAAATCAAATTCAAGGATGCTAAGATATGCTCCGCATATGCTCAAGAAAAATAGGTAAAATCTTCTTTTAATTCTATGCAATAGGTAAGCGCAACCAAGTCCTTTAAACTGGTTTATATGGACCTTTGTGAACCAATGAGGGTAAGAAATTTTGGAGGTAAAAGGTATGTATTTGTGCTTTTTTATGACTATTCAAGGTTTACTTGAACAACATTTCTTGCATCCAAAGAGGATGCTTTTGTAGCATTCATTAGTTTAGTCAGTAAACTAGAAAAGAAATTTGACAATCAACTAGTTTCTATTGATCTGATCGTGACACTAAGATTGAAAATGTTAACTTTATTGAATGTTTGTAAAACTTGGAATAGACCATAATTTCTCTGCTCCTAGAACTCTTCAACAAAATTGAGTAGTTAAAAGAAGGAACAGAACCTTACAAGAAATAGCATGGGCTATGATGATTGTTAGCCTCACATCTAGTCAATTTTGGGCTGAAGCTATAAACATTGTCTTGCTACATCATTAATAGATACATGACTAGTCCACTGCTTGAAAAAAAACTCCTTATGAATTGCTTAAAGGAAAAAAACCAAATATCTCCCATCTTAGAGCCTTTGGTAGTAAATGCTTCATTCATAATGATGGTAAAAAATCTCTAGAAAAATTTGATGCTAAGAGTGATGAGGGATTTTTCCTGGGGTACTCTCAACACAGCAAGGCCTTTAGGTTATTAAATAAAAGAACTAATTGTGTTGAATAAAGTGTGTATGTACTATTTGATGAAAGCAGTCTTATTACTAACCAGTTTATACATGATGATAAAGACACACAAAAACCACCTGAAACTGTTGCTATGAAACAGGAACAGATTCTGAGTTTGAACCTGAAACAGAAAGGTCTAAATATGAGCAAGAAAATGTGGCAAGTCAAATTGAAAACAATGATGAATTAACACCACAAAGAAAGCATCCACCATCTGAATTTGGTGAAAATTAGGGAGTAGTATTAAAAGTATACAAATATCAAGGATCTCATCATATTGATGATATCTTCTTTGATATTACCTCTGGGATAATCACCAGATCTTTTCTTAAAAATCTCTGTGCTTTTAATGCTTTTCTATCTTTGGTTGAACCAGAAAAGGTTAATGTAGCTTTGCAGGACGTATATTGGGTTTTGACTATACAAGAAGAGCTGAACCAGTTTGAAAGAAACAAAGTATGTCACTTAGTACCCAAGTCAAAAGATAGGACTATCATTGGTACAATGTGGATATTAAGAAACAAGTTGGATTAAAAAGAAATAGTTATAAGGTACAAGGCCAGACTTGTTGTCCAGGGTACAATCAAGAAGAAGGGATAGACTATAATGAGACTTTTGATCCACTTGCAAGATTAGAAGCAATAAGATTCTTGATATCCTCCGCATCTTACATGGAATGCACTCTCTATCAAATGGATATAAAAAGTGCATTTCTCAATGAAGTATTTAAAGAAGAGGTCCATGTCAAGCAGCCTCCTAGCTTTGAGAATTTGGACTTTCCTGACCATATTTATAAGCTTCAAAAAGCTCTTTATGGGTTAAAACAAGCTCCTAGAGCAAGGTATAAAAGATTGCCTAAATTTCTTCTAAGCCATGGATACACAAAATTTAAGATTGACAACACACTTTTATTGAAAAATAAAAGAAAGTGTGTGTGAATTGTGTAGGTTTATGTTGTTGATATCATATTTGGAAGGACAAGCAAGGATCTCATCAAGGAATTTGCTGATCTGATGAGCAAAGAATTTAAATGAGCATGACGAGAGAGCTCAACTTCTTCTTGGGCTTCAAATAAGTCAACTTTCCTCAGGAACCATGATCCGTCAATAGAAGTACTTGAAGGAGTTGATTAAAAGGTTTTAATGGAGGATGCAAAAACCAGTGACACTCCCTTTACAACAACCACCAAGCCGCATAATGATGAAACTAGCAAGGTTGTAGAACAAAAGCTATATAGAGGCATGATTGAGTCATTACTATACCTAACTGCTAGTATGCCTGATATAAAATTCAGTATGGGACTATTTGCAAGGTTTCAAACAAATCCAAAGGAGTCTCACCTTAGAGCTGTA
>JBDJHY010000049.1:17723809-17739795 GCA_039654485.1 Withania somnifera | reverse complement strand
ATGAAAAAAAAACGAAGAGAACACATGAAATAAAAAAATGGGAAGCAAATTGAATCAAGAAAATTGTAAAAAAGTTTTTGACTTTTTTTTTTTTTTTCTGTTTGTTAATGAAATTGAATAACTGAAATCCAGGCACGTTCAAATCTTGAACAGCAATGAGAACTATAAAAGAAATAATGAAATCCCCCGGGGCAGCCACAGTTGCTGCCAAGTTATCTTTTCCTATAATTCTCCATTACCCCAATATAATCCCAACTGCATATAAAAGTTAGTAAAAGCTGTACATGCCCCTTCTCCTCTATTGTTGGTTCTGCACAGGAAAATGGGCAGGCTCACACTTTGCTGCATAACCAAATTTCGATATGTTGTATTTCCTATGTACCCCTGTTAGTTTTCTTGTTGCTGCCTTCTGATGATAGCCGACAATCAATCTCGAGCACTCCCTAAACACCAAGAAAAGAAGGAAATAAGTAACTACATAAGGTCGAGAATTAAGTATGAAGATTCCTCAAAACGGAGAGTTTTGTAAACTTACAAAAGTTGATCTTCCGAGTATTTTGTCTGCACCTCGCATGTCTTGCTCCATTGCTGGACGCCATAGAGTGTGGTCTGAGCAGTATAGACTGCTGCAGCAGCTACGAAAGAAGGTGGAAACTTGAGCATTTCATATTCCACAAGGCAAAGCTCAACCAACATGAAAGACAGCAGCTCAAGCTGTTTAATAAAGTCAAGAGTAGAAGAAGTTAAAGAAATGTAGTGGGACACAGATGATCAAAAATGTTACGTGCAAAAATAAGTATAGTACATTCAAAATCCACAACATATAAAATTTGGATGGTATCCATCATTTACTATGAAAGCCAAAGTGCTAAAAACAGCTACCAACCTTCCTATCAGATTGAGCAGCCTTGAGATATCTTCTCATAAAAACATATGCAGTTGGAACTGACATATTAAACTGCAATGTGTTGAGCATCATTCTTTCCTGCATGATATGGTAAAACAGATTGACTTTAGTTGTACTAACGTAATGCAAAGTTTACTGATGACAACTATTATGAGGCCAGAAATCTACCATTTCAAGAATCTCCTTCCTTGAATAGGCTTTGTCCGAAATCAACACCAAATCTTCCACACATGGAGCAGAAATTTCCTCATATTTGCATGCTAATAGCATTGCAACCAAACCAACAAGCTGCAGTTTCTTTCTAAGAATACCTTGCTTCTCCAAGAAGCGGTCTATCACATTAACGGTCAGGAACAATGTCTCTTCCCGGAGTTCAAACTTGTGATGCACCTATTGATCAGAATGAGCAAAGGTTTTATTGCCATCCTTTGGACAAACTTAATTCTGCATGGCTAATATTAACTGCAGATGGAACATTTACTGTACCTCAATTAGCCAGTCTATTAGGATAGATCTCATTCTCTCGTTGATGTCAACCTGTTTTGCCATGTAGTTTGGAGAAGCACAACCATAACCCTGAATACAGTAGACAATGATTTAACCATTCCCAGCATATATTTAACTCATAAAAGTGAGTTCTGATCACGTCCAGTGAAAGAACTCCCGGGGCATTACATAGATGCAAGCCACCTATACACTGAAAATGTTTTGTAACGGCCACACAGTATTTAAAGAGGTTCAGTTATAGACGCTGAAGAAGGAACCTCCTTAAATGTTGAAGAACGCCCTTCCTCTTCCATTTATGCCTTTTAAATATATCTTTTTATTAAGATCAAGAACTGTTGATGTCTAAAGTGCAAAAGTAATTTCAATGATAAAGAAGATCCAGCTGCCTGTAAGCTAGAGATACACTTTTGGTTCTATAGGATACAGTAGGCACTTTTTTTGACATGTCAAGTAACATGGTTTTTAAATCTTAAATCATTTTCATAAAGACTTTCACTAAACATAGATGATACACCATTTTGAAATCACTAAAAAGCAAGTATATAAAGTTGTATGAGCAGTGGGAAAAGGTGTGATATGTTGGATCTAACTATTTTAGCTAAGATTTTTTAAACAATTGACGGACATTCAAAATGTATCATTCATAACCTTATTAGCAATTGAAACTCACATCAGCAAAGCTATAAACATTTAAATAAGCAGTTAATCATGGCTAACTAGTAAGTTGCTGAGATAATAAACTCACCTCCATTTTTCTGTAGTTAGAAAACAAATCATCCACATATTCAACAGCTGCAAGTGGGTTCTTTGCATCATCGCTATCGATATCTATTATAGACTCCTCAAATATATCCTCCATTTCAACCTCCTGAAACTTTTAGAAAGTGTTTAATTAATGTAGTTATGATGGTCAGCTTTATACTAGTATTAATTGAAGTTTTGGGTAATTTTTGTTACCATTTGATCCTTGTCATTTGACACTGTTTTTGTTCCTTCCAAAGACATAGGGACAGGCTGATCTTTAGATGCCTCATTTTCCTCCATATTAGTGAGAGGTATATCTTCCCATACACTTAAAGTTTCAGCTGCTATTCTAGGTTTCTTGTTTTCCTGTTCAAAAAAATAAAAGATTATTGTCCCAGATTTATTTATAGAACTGTTATAAACTATACATCTGAGTCATCGACCAAAATAGAATCTAATTTTATCAGTCTACATAAGAAGGGAAAAAAAACTTGTATATACCTCTGAGCAATGTTGCTGAGAGCTAGCAATTTGGGCAGCAAATTTCCTACATTGACAAATTAAGTTATAGAACATCAAATTCAAATTCCCGAAAGATCAAAACAAAGATGGAACAACATTTCAATACTCAATCCATTTCAATTTGTTTGTATTTTTGGCTGACTCTTTGATTCTAACCTTTCACGTCACATGTTGAAGACCGTATAAGATTGAAAAGATATGTTAATACATTTTAAATTCAAAATGGAGGAGTATCATTTTTAATGTCTAACCTGGTGATGGGTCTATGAGCTTGAACAGGAAGATTCTTGCCACAGACTCCATTTCCACTAAAAACAAGAAAATCACCAAATGAGATAAATAACTAACAGAATTAATAAAATTCAACAAATAGTCAAAGATTTTAATATGAAAGATGAAGCTAGAGATTTACTCAGATAATCCTCTCTTGTTAACAACACAAGGATATCCATTACCACCATGATTAATTGTCCCTAAAACCCTTCTGTTGCTTCTTGCTTCCACTCCAACAATCTTTCTGGTTCCCATTTCAGCCCTCCCTTTAACTTTAAAAAAAAAATTCAGAAACATAACAAAAGTAGTAGCTTTTTACACATAAAAAAGAAGACAGATTTTACACCTTGAACATTTGATGGCTTAATAAAAATAGATTTGTTCTCATCAGTGATAGCCATTTCTTTTTCTTGAAAAAAATAGAATCTTTAACTCTCTTCTTCGGTTATCCTATAAACTAAAAGCCCCCCAAGATTGAATCTTGATCAATCTTGATTATGAAGAAGCAATGAAAGAACAAGAGAGGTGTATAAAGAAAACAAATGTAAGAAAATAATGGGTATTTGTCTGGTTAAAATATATATATACATATAATTAAAAAAACAGAAAACAGATAGACATAATCTGTCTGTCTTTATTCAAATGAAACGGCTAGTGAAAAAAAATGGCCGTTGGATCCAATTAAGCATGACTTTTACAGTTCAGCTAAGGTAACAACGGTCACTTAATGCTGATTTGTCATAACACAAGCAAGAATACGTTGCTTTCAAATTAGTGTAAGAAACCATATACTAGTATTAGTGTAGTAATATTAGTATTAGCTCAATTACCTTACCTTTAATTAATTGTTTTAACTCATTTAATAATCTAATAACTTGTTGGGGTTTGCACTTTTATAAGACCCATAGAGTACATGCTTATACGCTCTTGCCGCCCACTTTTGGGCTTTTTGGGAATAGGCTCCACTTGTGTTTGGCTCCTCTTCCTCCATGATGAAACCTTTTTGTGGGTTTTTCTACTAGGACGTGATAAAATATGAATTGATGCACTAAATTTTGTGTGTACCACTAGTATCCTTTTCCGTTTATGTGTTTACATTTTAGTGTGTGTTGAAAGTACAATTAGTTAATATTTGTTGTTCTAATGATTCTTTAAAAAGTATTTGTAGCTTATTTTTAATTACGTGAAGTACGTTATTTAAAATTTTATGATAATGTGATTATGATGTATAAATGAAATAACCCTATTGTTCAATTATTACGACGTTGATAATTACGTAACAAACGACTTTAACGTAATCTAACCTAAATGAAAGTGTGTTTCTTTACTTATCAACGAATCTTTGTTGATTTTTTGAAATTTATTTGTAAAGTTTCATCTTAATTATGTATTATAGGTTATCCAAAAATTTATGATGACATGACGTTAACTGTCATGTAGCTTTAAATCGAGACAACCTATTACGACATCGAAGGGATTACATAACAAAACTAAAAGTGTGTATGATTGGTTAATTAGCTAGTCTTTATTGTTTGTACATAATTAATAATTCATATTGCTTTTGTATTATATCTATCTAAAAATTTATTTTAAAATGAGACAACCCTAATGTATGGCATCGGAGGGATTACGTAACAAACTGGTTACTTCAAATGAATTAAAATTGAAGAACCTAGTGGAACTATTTCCAATTAGGACAATATGATTCATAACTCATATTAACTTTATTAAATGTGACAACCCATTACATTAGTTACACCACAATGTTAAATAATGTCAAATTAATTTACTAAAGGCAACAACATGTCAGCATTATTAAAGTTGGCTTCTACTCGTTTATTTAAGTTTCGCACGATTATAAAAAAAAAAAAATTATTTAAATGTAAATTTGATTCAAAGTAGGTTAATCACAAAAAGAAGTTAACATAATTACAGTTTAGCAATATGAGTTCACACACATAGTTGATTATCAAGTTGAATGTAGAGGGTAGTTAGTTGATTATCAAGTTGAATGTAGAGGGTAGTTTTCTCCCTTCTTATTGATTAGAGAGATTTTTGCATTAATTGTGCAGCAGAAAGAGTATTCTAACCCAAGGTTTATGACATTCTTTTTTGAACAAAATCTACTTATATGTGTAATATCTCAAATTCTACAAACCATTAATATTTAAAAGAAAAATCATGAAAGAAATCTCGCAGCCGTTTCTTAGGTTAACACTAACTAAAATCCTAATTAATTTTTTTTAAGAAATATAACTTAAAAGATACACTTTCTACTCCTTAATTTCAATTCAATGCTACTCACACTTTCTATCCCCATTTATTAAGAATAAAGATGAAAATAAATAATTAGTAAAGTATTTTGATTTCTTACAATAACAATTTTTTACTAATAACCATGATAATTAAAATGAACCTGCGGGATTATTATGGTTTGTGAGCACAAACACAGAGGTTCATAAAGGGAAAGCTATAAACTTTTCTGCTGCCGATTGTGTCAAACTTAAGAATCTTCTTGTAAAATGACTATCTGCCTTTTGGTCTGCAAGTGATTTTTTAAATTTACTACTATATTATTGTCTTATATGTGTGCATATAATTAGTGTAGCAGGCATGTTCCGACATATTTATAGTATAATGTAATGTCAATTTTTGAAAGTGGATGTCCTCTGAAGGGTTGAATTAAAGTAATAATCCAATGATTTTATACAAGAGAAAGGAGAAATATCCTTCCTTTTTGGTCTTTTACCGGTGTTCGATTTCATTTGGGTGTTTGATTAATTTGAATTCACGTTAAGAAATTTTATTTTAAAGGCAAAGTACTTTCAATTAAAGACAATTTTATATTCAAAGCTCAAATTCAAAACCTTTGGTTTCCACCCACTTTATTTTCACTGAAATGTGAATCCTTTTCATTTTCTTTACTCTACTTTCCCCCTTTTTCTTCTTTTCAGAATGCAATCCTCACTTATCATCCAGTTGTCTCGTCAACTCTAGTAAGTAGCAAATTCTTAAAGCAACATTGGAAATTTGAAATAGTGGGTGGGGTAAAATAGGTTCTGACATAATCTTTGATAATATGGACCACAAGTGCAATTGGTAATCTGTTAAAAGCACGTGGACATTTATTCGACTTCTTTATACTACTACTTTTGTATTTTCTTCGTACAAGTTAGTAGAGCAGTACTTTTGTTCATTACTGCCTTGGCATCTATAAGCTAATTATTTTTCATTATGGCGAGTTTTAGATGCTGCGCAAACAGGGCCGTTTGCACTTTCTGCCCTTTTTTCTACATGGCAAACAGGCTCAAACATGAAAATGAGCTAGTACTAAAATTGATAAAAATAATTACTATGTCACAAAAATGGCAATTGCAACCCATCAACACGATTCTGTTGCCATGTACATCTGAGATGTAGATATTCCTAGAGTAAAAAACGATAAACAAGGTAAGACAACTTGAGTTCTTCTCTTGCTCATTTTTTGAAGACATAATTTTACATGATGCATAGTTAACACTCACCTTTTGAAAAGATCTGAAAGTAATCCTTTTGGTTTATTCTTCTCATCAGAAGCCAACTTACCCCCCTGCAAATCCCTCTTTCTGCTATGTAACGACTCACTCTTTACCTCATTCTTTTCTTGTGTGGAATCATGCTTCTCTTTTGAATTGTGCTGCTTGGCAGTCACACCATTGTCAACATTCCGTAAAAGCTTCAACTTGTTTTCCAAAGTCTGCTGATATTTATTGCCTGCCTTTGGTTCTTTGTGATGCGGCACTTGATGCTCCACCCTTTCAAGCGCCATTCTTGTTCCATTCTGCAGCAATTTACCATGCTCACCCTTAGTTTTCTTCTTAGTTACAGCATCCCCGTTATCTGGCTTAGTTTTCTTCTTAGTTACAGCATTCCCGTTATCCAGTTTCTGACTAAGAGATTCTTTATCATGCTTGTCAAGAGCCTTCTCCTTGGATTGCTTGGCAATATCCAACTTCTGCTTCTCAACTCTATTGCGTTTAATTTCTGAACTTGCATTCAGCTGAATATCATCTTCACACACGAACTTCCTTTTCTTGATTCCACCAACTTTCTCCTTCGTAGCATCTTTACTCAATTGAGCATCAACTTTAACCAGGGTATGTCTGATCACTTCACGACCTGGAATGACCCCAGGAGTTACAGTATAAAGGATGACTTTACCGAGAACGAACCTTGTCTCACGCGTTTCTCCTTTCCCAAGCAGAGTATAATCTATCTCAAAACTACTCCTGGTTTTGAGAGATCTAATATCTTCTAGCAGAGCATCAAAAATTATTTCAACACCCTTCCTCATGTTCTTAGATACAAACACCTGAATATAAAATATCTCATTAAATAGTCAATCAATCTCTACAACAATAATAGAGTAATCACCAGTTCCCACCCACAGGCATTAAAAACGAAGAACACTTCACCAAGAAATTGACACTTTTTAGACACTGCTTGTTCTACTTTATTCAGGGCACATAGAAGAATCATGACTAGGAGAGGCAGGAGCTTCTGCTAAATCACCATCACATGTAAAAGCTGAAGTGATTTCCCAATGAATAGAATGAGGCCTTTTAGATGCGGAGAGAGCTTTAATCTTATTCCAAGTGCAACTCGCCCAAAATTCCTAGAAAAATTAAATGGAAGGCATACGTTGCAAATGTAACTAGATAAAGAACACTCTTCCTCAAGGGTGGGGAATATGAATCCATCTTAGGGAAACCCAATCCCTTTACTTCAGAGAGAAAATTTAAAGAAAACCACGGGATAATCCGCTCCATGTGAATATGAAAAACTAGTTTTGCTAAACCAAAATATTGGTCTGGTCAATCAATAGTACTTCAGAACTTGGGTAACCAGCAGGGGGTTTAAATCATTTTAGGTACTATTTTTCAGTGCAATGCACCAGCTTCAAAGAGGTTAAAAGGTCTCGATCTCAAGGTATAAACAAATTAGGAATTGTATGGAAGATAAGGCCACTGCTTCGGCTTTATCTCTGGAGAAGTTGTCCAACCAGCCCACCTGCAGCTCTGCAATCTGGGATCCTACCAATCATCATGACAAAAAAAATATGGAATAGCAAGCAGCCAAGAGCTAAAAGAGTGGGAGAAAGGGGACACATGAGCATTGGAATGGAAAGAAGGCAGAATTGCTCGGTACCTAGAGATCAGTTCTTCATTTTATAAGTAGGGTTTGGCAGCAGCTCTCACCTTAAGTGCAGAATTCAAAGTCGTCGTTTGTAGACAAGGACCACGTGAGTTTAAATCTCAGCGGAGGCCAAAAAACTATGTGATTTCTTCCCATTTATGTACGCCTTGGTGGCCGCCTAGGTGGAGTTACCCAGTACTTGAGTTGGTGCTAGGTAGAAGGTACAAAGTGCAATAGTCGAGTTGGGCACAAGCCGGCCAGCACACCACCAACAAGTACGAGAAATTGGCCCCTCTCCAATCATTAAAAAAATAGCAAAGAGATTTCACCAAGGAATTACAACTCAATAGAATTTCAAGCCATTCTATGTGATTTCTTTCCATTTGTGTAAGCCTTGGGGAGTGCCTAGGTGGAGTTACCTAGTACCTGTATTGGTGCTAGATAGCAGGCACGCAGTGGAATAGCTGAGTTGCGCACAAGCTGGCCCCACACCACCATCATAAAAAAGGATTACCAAAGAGATTTCACCAAGGAATTATAACTCAATAGATTTTCAAGTCATTTTATCCATCATACTATGACTACCCAAGAATGCTCTCTCACAAACTTTGAATAGCTAATTTTCCGTCTGGTGGTCAACTTTTGAGAGGAAAATAGACTAGTCATAAGTTATCATATGTCAACAAAAACTTCTGGGGTCAGGTTTTGCATGGCAGATACTGCAACTTGTTTTGTCTTTATTCTCTGAGGAAGTTATCCCAACTGTCACATCTCCAGATTCTGCAATCTGAGATTCCTACCATTACATTATGAACAAGTGTGCTATGGACTAGCAAAAAGATTTCACGAGAAATTAAACTCAACAAATGAGTCATTCTTTGCATCATACTCTGCTTACAAGTAGAACCAAACAGAAAGTGCTTTTACCTAAACAATGGAACTCCTATAAATAGCTAATTCTTCCTCTCCAGTTTAATACGATACTGAGAAAAATGGACTAGTTTTATGTTACAAAAGCTCACATATAATTTGTCGACAAATATATTCTGAGGTTACACTTCGATTAATCAATTTTCCAGTATTATGGAAAAAAATGACTACATCAGTGCCCACTTTCAAATAAAAAATGGTGAATTTGACTCACAGGTGAAAAAAGTTGCATTCAAATGGACAGTACTTTTCCACATTAATCCAGTATTACTACAAAGCATGAAAACGGTACAGAACAAATGTATTGGGCGCTCAATAAAGTTAAAAACAAACAGCCATACGAGTTAACAAAATGCCTCAAACTAGATCTAGAAACAGAAGTAAGGTTTACTTACCAAACCAGAGCATGGGGAACCTGGGAAATTGGACATTGCTTCCTGGAGGCTGTCCTTATTGGTCAAAATGTCCATGGATTTTTGCACTAGCACTGCCAACTCTTTAACTCCTTCCACAAGTTCATCATCCGATATGGAGCCTTCAGAAACTGAAATTTCAGGTGCATAAATAGATACAGCATCAGAATGTCTTCTAGCAAATTTAACACCTTCCGTCCAATTTCCATGGTACAACACAGAAGCAAAAGTCAGAACGACAAATGCCTCTTGAGGATCAGTGATTAGTGCTAGATGAAATGCCAAGAGTGCAACCCTGCACACATACATCACAAAAGGAGAAATATCGTCAAGAATCTTAGCCACTGGAAGCCAGTTTCTCAACACTAGCTCAAGCCTGAAACATCCAATAGACTTTCAAAAGGCGATGACACCAGTGATCTGAGAAATAGTAGACCAGTTAGATTGCAGAAATCCATATTATGACTGACTTTCGACTGCTTAAATCTACCATCATACTCCCTATATAGTTGAACACACATGAAGAGATTCTTCAATACTTGAGATGTCCAAATGCTCCTAAATTTCAATTTAAAAACAAAATGCTCAATGCATGAACAGAGCAGAAGTACCAATCTAAGCTGCAGAAGAAAGGATGATCCCAACTTAGGCTTTTGATATCAGATTTACTTGGCATGTTAAGTGAAATGCAAATTTCCAAAACCAGAAGAGGTGTTTCAATTTTTCTTTGAGAAGGCGGAAGAGGTGTTTCCATTTGCCAGTGCTTATAAAACACGTAGCATTCACAGCAGACTCTGATTGATGAGAAAACTTAAACAAGGGATATCTTGCAGCAAAAACAACTTACATCAGAATGAAAGATAAAGAGTAGTAGAAAACAACCACAGGAGAAAAGTATCCCAAAGAAGGGTGTTAAAAACTTTACTTCGAAGCATAAAGGAAATGAAAAGTTAACTCCAGCTATTCTACCCTACGCTATTAAAGCATTGAACCTTCAGTTAGCCAAACAATGATATCTACCGCAAACATCATCGCCAAAGAATACTTCTCCTAAAAAGCTATTAGGTATGATGATAGAACAAGATAGTTAAACCCCTAGTAATTTAGGTGTAAAACACACAAAATGGTGATAGTTCAGAAGGGGTTTAAACTATTCACTCAAATAATAAAGGTTTGACACAGAGAGGTTCAGAACCATTGAAAAACAGCTCATATAAATACAGCTCTCGAAGTGGAAGTAAGCACTATCAGAATAATAGCCAAAGACAAAAACCATCATTTTAGGAAGAACATAACAGACACATAACATTAATGACTAAAAAGGAAAATCTTGCAGAGCTATCAAGATTCCAGTAACCATATTTCTGAAAGAGATGTCAAATAAAATGGGAAAAGTTCAACCCTATGAGAGAGCTGCTGGAATATATGGATTATAAGTGATTGCAGTAATTGTTAAAAGGGTGAAGAAAACACCCATCTCAAAAGAGAAAAAGCAAAAATAAACAGTTAGCAAGGTCAGAAGGGATAGCTAGTTCCACAATATATCAACTTACCACAAACTACCATGAGAAGGTCGACCACAATTGACTAATTGATCCAAACTGGAAAATAGTTTCTGCAAAATGTTCAGACCAATAAATTATGTGTGAAACACTACTGGAAATTCAATAAACATGCATAAGGTGAAAAGACAAATACGCCCCGACCCAAGTGTGTGCATGTGCTCAATTATGGGGAAAAAAGACTATTCAGGAGGATGCATGGAAACGAGCAGTCCAGAGAAAACATGTAGACAAACATGGGAAGAGTTGAAATCAAATAAGTGAGTAAGCACTTTAAGGAAGTATACAAATTTATGGAGTAAAAAACAAGGGAAAAGTGTTTGATTTACCCCTGAACTTTGTGAAATGGAGTTAATATGGCCCTCGTTTCAAAAATGGCACATATATACCCCTTATAGAAATGGCACACATATACCCTTCACAGAACGGACCAACATTTAATGAATTAAAAAAAATAGATTTTAATTGAGAAAAATTTCATGTTACTCTTAAAATAAACCCACTCACTATTTTTTATTAATGAGAAATTTTGAATTTGAATCTCGAACTAAATAATTTATTATAAAATATATTTTTTTTTTATTAATATTTTTTTCCTAAAGGGTGCTAATGCAGTGGGTGAGTTAAGTTTACTTTGTGGGAGAATTTTATCTTCAGTTGGATCGGATGTGTATGGTAAAAAAAAATCATAATTCTTTTACCATGAGTGTGCCTTTGGAGTGAGTGATCAAATGAAATGGGTTAAGTTTATTTGAGTTGGTGAGATTTTTATTTCCAGTTAGATCGGGTGCATGGTAAAAGATTTTAAATTTTTATTAATTTTTTTTCTTGAGCATGCTAATGCAGTGGGTGATTAAATAAAAAGTGTATTTGAGTGGGTGACCAAATGGTGGGTTATGTATGGTTATGATTGTGAAAATTACTAGGTGGGTTACTTTAAGCGTCACGTGACATTTTTTAACCTAAAAATAAAAAGAAATTATTATTAATAAAACACATATTAATCCATTAAGCAAAGGGGTATATGTGAGCCATTTGTTTAGCAGGTATATGTGACCGTTTGTGTAACAGTAAGGGTATATATGAGCCACTTTTAAAACGGGAGACATATCAGCTCCCTTTTACAAAGTTCAGGGGTATATCAGGCCCTTTTCCCAAAAAAACAATACAAGATAGGAAGATATACCATTAGCATAACAGAACTTCCACTCAACTGTTTGTTAGACTGTTGAGCAAGGTGTGCTGCCTGTAAATGACACATTTACTCAAGTATAAGCTACTGTCCCGAACCAAAAAGATCATGAAATTCACATCATACCAAAATGAAATGAAACAGCATGACATACATGAAATGGTAGCAGCATTCCAAGGATGTTGTATCTCCGAAGTAATGAAAGAGAAGCCTCTGCAGCTCCATAAGACAGCATATAGTTGATTTCCATCATTAGTCTAGACTGCACAAGAAAATATTCAGGTCATACAGGAAAAAAACTATTAACCAAGAAGCAGTTATATAGAAAGATTTGATTGTGGTTAGAAACCTATTTTAGCATCAGGGATGTCAAGCAATGAGAAGGAGGAATAATAGCACAGCAAAAGCTAAACACTAGGAGGGTTAAAGAACAAACAGAAGTAACTAAAAGTTAACGGTGGTTTATATAAAAATCATTGCCCGTACCTTGTCCAATCTCATTATGGACGGTGAGAGTTTGTACACAGCAATTTCAATCTCCTCTGAAAAGGACAGCTTGAGGCGAGCAGCCAGTCTAAAGCCGCGCAAGATCCTCGCTGGGAACAGAGAAAATCCAGCATCAGTTCCATCAAAAATTAAAAAGGAAGCATTTGGGTAAATGCATGTGTGTTGTCTTTTATTTTTTAATTCAACAGCCCTACGACCTCCTCCTAAACTTCTAAAAATGCACACTCTTACTAGTAAACCTCTGAAAACATTTTTCACACCCACCTGAATAAAGAATGATGTTTAGTTTGTTCACAATAGATGTAGTCGATGTGATAGTGTTTTTCTAAAGCACATAAAGAATATTTTTTATAGGTGATGAAATGAAGAATTGACGTTTACCTTCAACACTTTTCACCAAACTCTATAACTCATCGTGCTACCTCCGCGTTTACACCTAGTGGCATGTTCACCACCTAGGGAGCTTTATCGCCCGCATCTTCAAGCACCACTTTGCCGCTACTCACCGGCGCTACTAGCACTGTTCCTCTCCCCCAACCAAGCAGCACAAGCACCAAATCCAACCTTTCTCTCTGATTAAACAAGAAGCCCCATTCCAAAAATCCATGTTCCTCATTCCTTCTGTAGACCTAAAAAATAAATTCTCAACCGCACTTCAGACGCAATCTCAACAAGAATGATTCTTCCACCATATATTACTTAAAAATACCTGCATTAATGATCTAATACACAGTGATCCTTCTCTTCACAAACAAATTATGCAAGAGATGTAATACAAAGATTTTTTAAAAAATGAATACTAATTTTTAAATTATTTAGGGCATGTCTATTTTTGGTAAGACATTTGATATATTTGTATTAAAAAACTGAACATACATTGTTCAATCTAAAACAAGTATTAGATTCAACTGAGTAACAATTTGTTTCCAATAATAACCATCTTTTTAAAGTTAACAATATCCTTAGTTAATATGTCATTTCAACAACTATAAACAACTAGGTCAATCTCATTTTTGTAAAGTAAACAAAAAATCTTAAAGCAGCATGCTACCAACAACCTAACAACTATGAAATCTTAACCAAGAGGCATTTTTTTTTGTCTGACTACTATGATACCATCAAAGTGGTTGCTTTTCAAGGAACAAAAAGAATATGAGTCCAATCTCCTCATCTAATTGGCAGCGTGCAAAACACATACATTTTTCTTCTCGAGCAAACAACAAGAAGAATTGATCATCCATGGAAAGAGAGACTAACCATCAACAGGATTTTCTGCAGAAGGTTTCTGCAATTCCCATGAACTTCGACAAAGTCATCTCCTTCAACAAAATAATCCAAATGCTGGTAAGGTACTTCTCTATGAATGCAAGCATACCTTGGCACAGACTGCTCCTCTATGTGCTCCTTGCTCGAGGGAAGATGTGCGGTTCTTCAGCTGTGGGCTGAACACAGCAATTCCAAGCAAAGAAAGATGATTCAGTTGGGTAATACACTGTGTGGAATGGAATAAGGGCCCATCGAAAGAAGAAAAGATGGCCCTTTTTCTGTCTTCCGATCCCAAACATCTCAAAACACCTGTATACTTTCTTCCGGTCGTGAAGAAACTATTGGGGTTCTAATTTTTTCACAAAGGCCTAAGACAGAGTAGATAAAATAGCATCATAAGTTGTCGACTGTGATGGCAAGGTTTATGTAGTCGTGTTAGATATTCCTCTCCGACATTTACTGGGGAAGAACAACATAGTTTTGTTCAAAAACAAGGTTCTGTAAAAGATGCCAAACTCACATCGTTACAAGACTTCATCTGAGGAGGAAAGATTGCCAAAAAATATCAACAATAATTTCCGGGAAACCCGAGAACAGACTAACGTATCATCTTGGTGAGAAAGGAAGATAGATATAATGAGGAACTAAAAAGAACATCACAGATAAAAACAAAAGGCTCACGACATTTACTTTCATTTTTTTAATCTGGATAAAGTCTATCCTGAATTAATTACTATCCTTGTACTCCCAATGAATGCTTCATATCTGCCAGCCAATCATTTATAGCTTGCCAAGAGAATCAATTACAAACAACAGATCTTACACAGAAGCACGGTACAAGTTGCTACCAAATTTGAGGAGCCAAACGAATAAAAAGAAGAGAAGAGTAACTATTAGTGACATCAAAAATATTTAAGCATTGTTTATACATGTTCAGACAGAGAAGTCTTGTGATTTTATATGGCTATAGACATCGGCTGGACTATAGCACCGATTTTACAAGAATGCTAGAGAAAATTCTCAAATTTAACAAAATTTTGCACAAATAAATAAAATTTCCAGGACTCTTACAATCTATAGTGCTAGCAGTTGCTTTAGTGATGTCAGTCAACGTATTATGCTTGTCAAAGTAGAAATTCAGAGGACACGTATAGCCACAAAAGTGAAAGTGAGCATGCCTGACATGGAAACTACATAGTGCAAAAAATGGATGGAACTAACTTCCTGACTGAAGCATATGCTTCTGCCTTCTTCAAAGGATATCCACTGGAGTAGAACGCAGTCAAGCAGTCGCATAATGACTAGCTTTCATAAATACAAGTGTAATGCACTGAAATATAGTGACATACAAGTGTAAGTTGTATGTATATACAGTGTATGGTATAAGTGTGTAAAGTTGTATGTTATACAAGTGTAAGTCTCCATCGTTTTCGGAATCTCAACTCAACATGTTGCTCTGATACCAATTGTTAGGTTTAAGCCTCAAATCCTACTTTATCAGAAAACAATTTAAATCGACAAAAATAAATAACACACACAGATTTATAGTGGTTCACTCTCAATGCGAGAGCTACGTCTACTTTGTCGCTGCAAATTTCATTATAAACCCAAATGGAAGTTATTTTACAATTCTCTCTTACACTCTTGGTGAAAGTCTTCTCAACAAACCTCTCTTATGTGTTATTGTCTTTCAAAGACAAATACCAATCGAGTCTTACATATAATTCTCTCAAGTATCTCTATTTGTAGATAATGAGTGGTGCTTTATTAAAAGTCAAAACCAACTCCAAATAAGAACAAAAAATCCAATCATATTCCAAATAAGATTTGAAACCAAAAAGAGTAGAATTAGGCTTCACAACACAACAATTTCATATGTCCAAATTCGTGAATTACCTTCCCATCACATCGTCAACCTTCATTTGAAGCCTCTTCTTGTCTGAGGAACCCCGTAAAAAGGCTAATCAAAACTCTTTCATCCAAGAATC
>JBDJHY010000049.1:17545766-17556066 GCA_039654485.1 Withania somnifera | reverse complement strand
AAACCTACAGAGCTTAGAGGGCATACAGCAGCAATGAATCCCCGGGGAAGAGGCCTTTTGGAACATCATAAAAATATAAATGAATTTCCTGCACCTGCACAAAATAAGGCCAACTGTGTAAATGCAGTTATTCCGAACCCCGATTTTCAGCAGAATCCTCTCACCAGTTCTTTTCACCGACCTGATGTTGCTTCAGCTCCTACAAAGATAGTTATTCTGAGGCCTGGTCCTGAAAGGATGGGGACCAACGGAAGTTCGTGGGCCAGTTCTCCAGGCATCTCTGAAGACAGGGGTAGTATAGAGGAATTTCTTGAGGAGGTCAAGGAAAGACTGAACTGTGAATTGCAAGGGAAGAGTTCCAAAAGGAGCACCACTGTCAGAGGAGGAGGAATTGAGACCCCTTATAGTGAAAGGTCACCAGATGCGAAGCAAATAGCTCAATCCATTGCAAAACATGCCAGGGAGAGTGTTACTAGGGACTTTGGAACAACATTACCTCGATCAGAATCCACCAGGTCTTATAGAAGTGATATTCAATGCTATGGGGCGAGTTATCCGGAGTTTGTCAATAGAGATACAAGGAGGTTTTTGACAGAAAGGTTGAGGAATGTCCTCAAGCAAGAAACACCTCATGGTATTCACAGGCTTGCTCGTGGAAGTTCTAGATCAATAGAACTGAATACAGAAAACTGTAATTTTGAAGTAATGACGCATACTTCTAATACGGGAGATAAAGCAACCAATCTGGATAATATGAAAGGTGAAATAGACATGCACTGCAGATCATTCAGACGGGACCATGGCAATGACATGCTTGACCTGGAACTATCTCCTAGGAGCCTAATTAGATCTTTGTCCGCTCCTGTGTCTGGGACATCATTTGGGAAGCTGCTGCTAGAGGATCAACATATGCTGACAGGCGCCCATATTAGAAGACAACACGAAGCTATTGAGAAGGCTACAATGAATGTCAAAAAACGGCAAAAAGAGAAATTCAACCTTAGGCGAAAGGTTTCCAGCTTTAGTTATAGTTTCATTCTTAAAGGCAGGCTCTTCGGTAGGAAAGTTCATTCCTGGGAAGAACCACATGGACAAACATACAATCTCATGAAAGATTTTCCTAGCCCACCAAGTGGTTCGCCATATTTTTATGAAAGACATGTAAGGAGCCTAAATAGTCCATCTCATTATTAAATGTCAGCATGATGCTGATTTGTCATTACATCTAACTGTGGATATTATTTGGTTATAGGAAAATCCCACTGAAGTTCCACCAAGTCCTGCATCTGAATGCAGCAGTGTCAATGAGGAATATTGGAGACAAACAGGCTACTTCACCCCATCATCAACTTCTGATGTACCTGCATTGGATGATAGTGAGATGCCCCGTATTTTCAGAGATATCAGCTCAAATCTGAACGGTATTAGTAAAAGCTTCTATACGTGTCCTCAAGCATGTGTTGTTCTTTCTTTTGGATTCGTTGTAGGCAAGAAAGACATGTTTCCTGTGAACAGACCAAGGAATTCTCGTAATTTTGCTTTGGCTCATATCATTTCACTGTTAAACTATTGTGCAAACTGAGAAACTTCAGCTGTGATTACATAACATTTGTCTGAATGGATTTACGTCCCTCATCGTGTGCTTGCAAAAAACAACTACAGATTTCAAGGAGTTGTATCTGATCCCCCTCGCTCTCTAACTTAGCACCTTCCTAAATTGCAATTTACTTGGTTTTTAATTACTATATCTTGAAAATGTTGAACTGCATGGAACTCTGAAAGAAGTTGCTATTTTGTTTTTACATGACAGAGTTAAGGAGGCAACTGAATCAACTAGATGCTTATGACTCTGAGGAGACCATGTTTGATGAGCAGCCTGTTGAAGAGGAGATGTTGGAGATTGAAGACCAAGCCGAGGCATACATTAGAGACCTGCTCGTTGCTTCTGGTCTATATGATGGTTCGCGTGATAAATATATATCAAGATGGGATCCACTGGGAAAGCCTATCAGCAACCAAGTTTTTGAAGAAGTAGAAGAGTTTTACAAACAATTGACAAAGGATGAAGAAGGGTATACAAAGGATCAACTACAGAAGATAAATCACAAGTTATTATGTGACATGCTGAATGAAGCACTTCCAAGTGTACTTGGAGTACCTTCCACAATATCCAGGTTCATGAAAAGCACTGTCGGTCCTATGCCACGACCTCCTCAGGGAAAGAAGTTATTGGAACGTGCATGGGAAATTGTTGGCGTTTATGTTCATCCTCCATGGGATAGAACATCTCAATCCCTTGATAATATAGTGGCCAGGGACTTGAGTTCCACCCCTTGGTCCGGATTGATCGATGAAGATGTTAATGCTCTAGGTAAAGACATGGAATGCCAGATTATTAGTGATCTTATTCAAGAATTGGTCAAGGATATGTTATCATAACTTTTCTCTCTCTCTCTTTTTTTTTTTTTTTTATATTCTTTCTTTGGTCACTGATATGAAGAAGTTTTGGAACTTCTGAGTGGCCGGGGCATAAGACATGCACAATGTTTTATCTGCCCAAATAGAGTGTGTTTAATTTACAGAAAATTGTAATGTGCAGTCTTTCTAGGTTTGGATACATTATTTGTTCATAATGTGTGGCTTGATCTGGTGATACATTCGGTTGTAGATTATTAAATATATAAGCTGCCCTTCTAGTTCAACGTGGATGAGTGTTTGCTTTGTGGTCTGACTACGATGGGTGTGTGTTGCAAGAAAATTAGTGTCGGTCAGGTTGTCACTAAGCATTCTTATTCACACGAGAGAAAAGAAATCAAATTCGTTTGACTTGAGCTATAGTATAGCTCACGTCCAAATAACTGATCAGCAAATGGAACAAGGTCCATGAAGCTACGCAAAAAGGGAAGGCCCTATATTGTCTCTTCTTCTACAGGAAGGTTAAGATCTTTCCATTGGGCCAGTCCAAAAAACTACAAAAGAGGAGTAAGACCAAATGTTAGGTAATGGTTCACAATCTAAGGTCGCATTGGACAATATCTTCTTAGCGATCACAAAATATTAAGACTATAACTAACCGAAAGAAGAAAGATGGTCCCAAGTTTGTGCAATACTTTTTATTCCTTCTATGATGGATACCCATGAGATTTAATTTTATTGATACATAATTAAGGACTACAATTCATGCTTCTACCACGTGTTAATGACTCTGGGTTGTACTAGTTCATATATATAATTATATTAAGCATAATACACGATACAGAGAGGTCAAAAAAAGATAATTCTTGTAAATCACTTGACACATACATTAAGTACTCACTATAGCTATTATATATGAAGAAAAGAAATCATAATAACACCATTAGTTAACTACTCCTTCCCTTTCTAAATATTTTTCATTTTTTTTAGTTGTCACACCCTTTAAAAAAAAAAAAGTATAATTTGATTATATTACTCTTATTTATTACTCACTTTTAATTAATAATTCTCTTTTTTACACAATATTAATATCTCTTTATAATTATTACTAAGGATAAAATAGTAGAAAAAATATTCAATTATATTTTTATTTTGTAAAATGACAAACATTTTTAGAGTATCTAAGACAATAAGCATTTAGGAAAGTGAAAGTATCTAAACTTTCTTGTTTCTTACTGCATGCCCATATTTCTGACAATACCAACATTTTCAAGACAAGAGAGGACTAGTTTTCAAAGGAAGAGAAGAGCCTTTTCTAACTCCATGGAGTTTGTAGTCAAAAAGAAGGGGTCCAAAATTGGGGAAACTTTGAAATTGGTGGAGTCTAGTGGTGGAAAGTTGAAACACTGTTAATCTAGGGGTGTAAATAAATCCGGTTAGTTTGGATTTTTTAAATGTAAAATTTAATTATATAAATTAAAATTTTAAATTTATAAATCAAATTAAATTAATAAAATTTAAAAATTTTTGACTTTGAAGGCTTTTTCCGATTTTTCATAGTTAAAGCCAATCCAAACTAATTGTAGTCGATTTTTTTTTAACACCAAATCAAGTCGAATTAAACCATTATTCGATTTTTTTTCTGATTTGACTCAATTTATTGGTTTCATTCGATTTGCGGTTCGATTTTGTTCACCCTTAATGGCAGCTAGTCATTTTCCAAGCAGACTTCATAAAGAATTTCTATCAATTACTCCCTTCGTTCTAACTTTAGACTTTAGTTGTCCCATTTTCTATTTTGAGAGTCAAACAAGTTTTTTTTACTATAATTTTTTAATACATCTTTTAAATATTTTTTACGTAAATTTTAAATATAAATTTTATTTCAAAAACTTAAAGATCGTACGCTAAAATTTATAATCAAATTTAAATTATATTTGACTCTAGAAAAGCCAAATATCACTACTAAAATGAAACTGAGAGAGTAATTTATTAAGGAGGTGACCGGCCTTAGCCATGTAATGCATGGAACTATAAGGATAACATGCACCTTACTGAGAGACCTTCTTTATTTATTTCACATTGTTGACTGCAATTTATATTCCCTCTATTAAAACAAAAATCTAGAGAGAAGGGCATTTGCCAAATAGTACTATCAACAGAAGTTCACATGTTAGATTTAGATTAATTAGATTTGCATTAACTTGGTTAATTTGGCACTATGTTCTAAATCCAATTAACATTCATTCAACGTTAATTAATAAAGATAGACATAAACAGAGAGAAGGTTGTGCATGTGCATTTACATGTGGTACCATGAACTTTTTTAAGTTTGTGATGAGCTTCACCTAGAT
This sequence comes from Withania somnifera, assembly GCA_039654485.1. Lineage (NCBI taxonomy): Eukaryota > Viridiplantae > Streptophyta > Magnoliopsida > Solanales > Solanaceae > Withania > Withania somnifera. The sequence continues at coordinate 17,551,297 of JBDJHY010000049.1, read as the reverse complement.
ATAGGATCGTTTGATCATAAAAATTATAATTTTTTGAAGTTTGAGTCAGAGTTGAAATTGTGTTTGACGATATCTTTTTTATAGTAATTATTTAAAATTTAAATATATTAAAACAATTATATGATGTAAATGGAATTGATATGTAAATAAGAAAAAGATAATCTAAAAAAATTATTTTTAAAAAAAAATTTCATGGTCAAACCACAAAAAAAATAAAAAACAATCAAAAAAAGAAATATTTCCCATCGCCAAACACCTATTTAATTAGTCCACAACTTCCCTCAATCATCCTTTGTTTTTTTTTTAAGAGGAAACATTTTTAAGAATATTATCATCTCACAATATATATAATCACCCCGATTAATCATCTCTGAAAGAATTATTTTTAAAAAGTTATCAGTACTTGTGAATGAATTTAGATACGATGAAATACGTTAACTAGTTTTGAAGCTTAACCATGATGGTTCATACCAGTTTAAAATCTAAAATATATGTAAGCTTGATGAAATTGGTAAGATCTCTTCATCTTTTGAATTTAAATTTTAAAAACAAAAAAAAACTCTTACTAAAAATATTTTTTTATGGCACCAGTCTAAATTAATCAGCAAAAAAAGAAAAAAACTTCAAAGATAATACAAAATAAATACCTTTACATTACTTGAAATTGTTTTGATATAATTTATTAATTATTTGTGATAAAAGTACAAAATGAAGAAGTTCGAACATGTAAAAAAAAAAGATGTTACTAGGTCCAAGGGTGGGGTAGTAGTGCATAGAGAAGAAAACGTGCCTCATAAATTGGCGGCAAATTGGCCGCGTCTCGCGGGGAGTTGATGGAATGGTCGTACGTACACCTTTCCACTATTCCTTTTCTATTATTGGACTACACTAAAGACAAAAACAAACCAATCGACGCGACAATGAATACATATACAAAGAATTACCTACATATCAAGGCAATTTTGATTATTTTTGTTCAATTATATCCTTATTAAGTTTTACCTGTTGTAAAATTGTAAAAAATAAAATTATTTAATTTGTAAAGTTATTAAATATAAATAATAATTATCTATGTTTTTTTTTTGACTTTACGTTTAATAGATAAATTCTTCAAATAAATATTTTTTGATTTCTATTCTCATAATTATTATTTAATTATTAGAGCACAAGAGTAAATTGACAGAAATACATCTTTAATTATTAGATTTTTTAAGGGACATGTCAAATTCAAAAAGGCCAAGTATTTTAAGACGGAAGGAGAAATATTTTTTATTTGAACCTGAAATCTCAAATCTTACTATTCTTTGACCCACTTCATTCACCACTAGATCACACTCTTGAGTTTTACAACTTACTAAGTATTTAGTAACTAACAAGTTTGTGTAAATATATGTCACTTTTTTCACTTCATTGTCCTAAGGAAAACATTAAATTTGTAATTGACTAAATAGTCTTTATTTTATTATTGATTTTTAATCAATACTCATTTCCTTTACATTATATTAGTATATTTTTATAGTTATTACTAAAGATAAAAATGTAAATAAACAACTAATTATGTTTTAATTTTTAAAATGACAAGTACCAAAAAAAATTTATTTATAATAAGAATGACAAGTATTTAAGATTAAAAAAGTACTAATAATGTAAAAAGAAATATTAATTTAATCAAATACTAATACAAAAAATTACATGTTCGTATTAATGATCATCTAAATTATGAAAAGAGTTATATGTTGCACATCACTGCATTAAACTAAACTAAAAAAAAAAAAAAAAAGGTTTAGCAAAATAACAAACAAGAAAGCACATTTTAGTTAGTCGTGATTGTTAAGGTGATGGGTCATTCATCGATCTATTTCCCTTTCTAAATAACTGTCTGTTGGATCTAATTTAGTTATTATAAATAAAAAAAAAAACAAATCAGAAAGGTAAATTATCAATAGTTTTTTTGTTTTTTGACTAGTTATGACTAGATGTAACACTATATAGATATAATATTTGTATTTTTGTTGGTGATTTTAATATTAAAATAAATTGCATGATAATTTCTAGGCATAACATGAAGAATATGATATTTTTTTTATAACTTCTAGTATTTTATTTAGTCATTATCTATCATATTATTCATTTTAATTCATGTAACTTTTAAGATAAAATTCCTCCATTCATTTATCCACGCTATTACCTCACCTTCTTCCTATTCAATACATAAAAGAATTATTCATCAATAATAAATAGTGGTGATCTTACATTGTGCTGTAAATTAATAAAGAAGAGAAAAAAGTTATTATATTGTGTATACTAATAAATGAAAGAGTTGAGACAAAGAACATATTCAAAGTCTTAACTATATTCGCTATACAAAAGAGAAAAACTATATGTGAAGGAAGATGTATTTAGTGAAGTTTTGTACTCTTTAACTAATTTACAGTTATTTAAATTGTACGCTATTTAATGAGCTGTTGTATATTAAAAGGGACAAGTCAAGAGATATATACTGCTAGATTGTTGTTGCAAGTCAAGAGATATACTGCTAGATTGTTGTTGCAAGTCAAGAGATATACTGCTATTAACATTCGGACATCAAGTTTTGATTGTATTTTAACTGATTGCTGTTGGATGGTGTAGTAGAAAGTTAAGAATTGAAGACCTAATCAACAATAGTGTCAGAACATTGACGAGAGTGCGGTAATGTTCAAACATTCACTCTGACAATTTAAGAATCATGAGCACCTACAATAACTTTTATACCAAAGACTTTTCTTACATTTGTCAATAAACATTACTAATGAGTGAAGTATTTTATCAGATATTTAATTTTTTACAAAAAAATCATAATTTGAACATCTAAATTAAATTGAGTTGAGGAATACCAATTTATTGGCCTTCTTCATTTAAATGCAGGGACTTTATATATTTAAGAGGGTTGTTACTTCAAATCATAAAAAAATTGTTGAAATTCCAAAGAAAAAAGTAACAAAAAAGAATAAAATGTAGATTTGTGCCTAGAATTAGCTTTCAAATTGGATACCAATATACATATATCAAATATTTTTTGAAAATAAGACAAGATATATGAAAATCCCTGGGTTGGTGAGCTGGCTGAGCTTTGATGTTTCCCACTCCACATTTCCTATTTTCATGAATCATACAGTATATTTTTTATATGTAAGACCTTCAGTTGCAAAAGATAAATGTCATGCCCATAATTAGGAGGAACATTAACATCCAAAATTGGCATGGCACATAACAAAGAAAATGGAGAACCACATCATGTTTTGTGGGTATTACCTCAATCCCAAGAGAATCATTTCTCTAATAATTATTTTCCCTATAGTCTAATAATAGACCCCAAAAAGTCATTCCATTTTCAATTACTTGGAGCCTAGTGAGTTGTAATATTTAATAAAAAAGAATTTTATAAATTAAATTATGAGGCCCACATGAATGTATATTAGTACATACAAGAATATACACTAAATATACATCCAAATCTTGTCTTTTAACTGTTGAGTAGTAAGTAGTCCTATAAATCTTTCTCTTCTCTCCCGCTTTTGCTTTACTTTCTCGTTACCCTTTTAATACTCACTCTCCTTTCTCTGTTTTACTTCAACTCTCAGAAACAACAAATAAAGATTCAATTTTGTGATGACCCTTTTAAGGAATTAACAAGAAGAGATTATGGAATGGGAAAAACAGCAACAGCAGCAGCCCCAAGCGCAGCCGCAGACGGCGGAGGAGTTGAACGGAGGTGGTGGGATGTTTGTGAAAGTGATGACTGATGAACAAATGGAAGTTTTAAGGAAGCAAATAGCTGTTTATGCTACCATTTGTGAACAGCTTGTTGATTTGCATAAATCTATGGCTTCTCAACACGATCTTGCTGGTCCCTTTTCTGTCTCTCTCTCTGATTATTGCTCTGTATGTGTATATTATATGTATGGTGTTTTCAATTTTGTTTCTTTTGGTTGGTTGATATAGTAATGGTGATATAATTGGACGCTTTTTCTGTCAATTCTCTAAAAAAAATAGATCAATTTTTCTTGTCTTTTAGCTACCCCCTCTCTTCTGTTTATTCATCATCTTGTTGTTCTTATGCTTTTTTTTTTTTACCTTCTAGAATATAATTCAAAAACTAAAGAGAGAATAGAAAAAGAAAATCTTTTCAAGATTCTTACCTTTTCTGGTTGGTAAAAATAAATTCAAACAGTTCTATTCTACTTAAATGTTCCAAAAAATTTAAGCCTTGGGTTTCCTTCTGATTTTCAATGTTTTGAATTTCTTTCCATTTGGCATAGAATCTCATTTGATTCTTTATTCTTTAGTCTTACTCTACCTGTTCAAATATAGTCCTTTTAAGTTTTCACCCCAATATAATACTTTGAGACCTGAAAGTTAATTATTTGGAATTAGAAAGACAGAACTGAAAAAGTGACCAGTTGCAGTGATGGGTAATAAGGTATATTTGATTCACTCCCTCAAAATGATCAGGTCAATAAACCCTGGCTCTTCTAATGAGAGTCCGATTAGGATAATGGACAGCCCGGTGCACTAAGTTTCCTATATATGCATGGTCCAGAGAAGGGCTGGACCACTAGGGTATATGGTATGTAATCTTACACTGCATTTGTGTAAGACACAGTTTCCACGGTTTGAACCCATGACCTTTTGGACATATGGAAACAAATTCAGTTATGCTAAGGCTTCCTCGCAGAGTCCGGTATAACAATGTAGTAGTTAAACTTGACAGTACCATGGAAGCAATCCATGATTGTATGCTAAAATCATAATTGCTTGCAATAATCAACGACAGGTGTATTTTGCAGACTTAAGATTTTATAGTTTTATTCGATGAGACGCTTCAGTGGAAACCAAATAATAAACTCCTCCTTTTAATAGTTCTTCAAATTTTATGTATATGATAAATTGCCTTTCCATGTTTCAAGATACTAGTATTTGTTTCGTTCAACTTTTGACTGGATGATTGCATTGTGGAATCCTTGTGTTATTTGAATGGTTTGCTTTGGGGATGGAATCCTGCTAAAAGACTGAATATTAGGCATGAACATGACTATTAACCATGATGCAAGAAGCTGAGGACCAATACATTTCTCAGTTAGACTTATTAATGATCTTAATATGTTGTGTATTAACATCCATAGGCTCGACTTATTGCTTTTGTATTCTGTAATACTGTTTAGTGTCCACAAGTTCCTATGTACTTTCTGAATTTGAAATCATCTAATGAGAGCAAAATCTGTACCTGCTGTCTCAGGAGCCAGGCTGGGAAATCTTTACTGTGATCCACTGGTGACATCTGCTGGCCATAAAATCACTGGCAGACAACGCTGGACTCCAACGCCTATGCAACTTCAGATTCTTGAGCGCATCTTTGAACAAGGCAATGGAACTCCAAGCAAACAGAAGATCAAAGAGATAACTTCTGAATTGTCTCAACATGGCCAAATTTCTGAAACAAATGTGTATAATTGGTTTCAAAATAGGCGTGCTCGATCAAAAAGGAAGCA
>JBDJHY010000049.1:17458409-17472426 GCA_039654485.1 Withania somnifera | reverse complement strand
GCTATGAAATGTAGCTTTGGACTGCATCAGAACTGATTCTATTTGATGGAAGGGACATACCAAAGGTCCCTTTACAGTTAGAAGCTGGAAACAAGAAAGTAAAAAAGGCTTGCCATGCAAGGTACCTTTGAAGGTCTCTTGCTTCTCTTGGATTGTGGCTAAGAGAGGCTTGTCTCACTCATTCCAACCTTCAAAGGAGGAAAATTTAACTTTGAGTGCCCCATGTGCGAAGAGCACTCTGAAGATGTTGGCCACCCCTTTTTGCATTATAGAGTTACTACTCTGCTGTGGAACATATTTTGGTGTATCGTTCGCATGTGCAAGAAATCACAAAAGACTTGGAATACAGCCCCTCAAGTCCTTCAGTGGACAGTTTGGCTTGAAAGAAATGACGGATTCTTTGAAAGCCATAGGAGAGATTTGCATAGTCTAAAACAAAGAGGTTTTATTTTGCTAGGTTGTTGGTGCAATCTGGTTATTGTACAGGAAATGAAGTTGATGCAATTATAGATACAATTGGGGATCTGCTCAATCTGTGGTCATGTTTTCTCGCACTGCATTAGTGCAAGCATTTATGAAAGCTTTGGTCACTTATCAAAAGTGCTCGTTTGTCCATGCTTTAATGGAAAGAGTTACTCATTACTTGTGCTGGTGGAAGGCAATAAGTACCATGTGGAACTAGTCGAGGTGCGTGTAAGCTGGCTGGATACCACAATTATAAGAAAGTACTTCCTCCGTCTCAATTTGTTTGACACACTTTGACTTGGCATTGAGTTTGAGAAATAAGAAATGACTTTTGAAATGTGTGGTCTAAAATAACTCATGGATTTGTGTTGCTATAAATCATTTCATTAAGGGTAAATAGGTATTTTAAAGTTGTATTTTTACTAAATATAGAAATGTGTCATTCTTTTTGGGACTGACTAAAAAGGAAAGTGTATCAAAGAAATTGCGACAGAGGGAGTAATATACTAGCTATCAGGGTGTATGTATGTGGAAATTATGGTCCTAAGATCAGAATCTGCGGCTTTTCTTTTCATATAGAACTACACGATTAGTCTAGTTGAAGTAATATTAAATTTTATACTCGTATGGAGCACCATTTTTAACAATATGCTAACCATTTTAGCTCCAACATCTCTTTCTCGAGTCCCGCGTAAAAAAAATTCTCTTCTTGAAGTCTTAAATGGACAATTTCATCCCAAATGATGTAGTTATTTATTTAATAATCATTATGGATCAAAATATATAAAAACATCCATACTACAGTGGTTATATCATAATGTTGGTTTAAGTTTTTATGGGCATACTCCCTTGTAAACTTCCTCTATCCGATTATTTAAAACTTGTCTCCTTTTCTGAAAAGTTGATTCATTTCTCAAACAAAACCTTTTCCCCTCCAAGAACTAAACAAATATTTTTTGGAATTTTAAATGTAGCTTCAACACAGCCTCTGTGTTGAAAGATTAATAATGTATTCTTCTTAAAAAAGAATTCAAACAAATATAAAGTGCTTTTACTTCTATTATATGAAACCTTATGTGGCATCTTTTCAGCCAACTACGCCACTGTTTTATATTCCAGATTATTTTTCTAGATTCAGTAACACTACTCGATAATTTTACTTTATGCTCCTTGTGGTCAAAATGGTCCTAAATTGTTAAAAGTTTGGAGAATAATCAAAAATATTGTGCTTAGGATATCCTGAATTATGCCATATCGAAAAAATTCTTAATAACTACCACTATTTCAATTTGTTTGTCTTACTTTTTCGTTTTAGTCCATTTCAAAAGAATGTTTCTCCTCTTTTTTGTCAACTCTTTAAGTTTACCTTAAAACATGACATGTATAAGACCACAAGATCAAATGATAATTGGGTACATTCTACATATCTTTTTAGTTTAAGCCCACAAGATTCCAAAGTCTTCTTTACTTTATTAAATTCCGTGTCAATTCAAAAGCAGACAAAAAATTAAATGGAGGGACTACTACTTACATGTTACTACTTGAAAGTAGAGAATTAGTAAAAATATCATTTTAATAGATTATTTTATAATATCTAGTATCTCCACTTTTTGTATTTGACGTAGTATCAAGAAGTGTGTTATATGTCTTGATCTTCTCTATCTATGCATAATTTGGGACTAAAGGTTTATCTTTCATTGAATAGTTCGAATATTCTAGAGCTTTTCATTTGTGTTCTTTTGTAGTGTCTTTTCTGCCTATTGATGGTAAAGTTGCTGCCATGTGACCCAGAGGTCATGGGTTCAAGCCTTGAAATCAGCCTCTTGCAGAAATGCAAGGTAAGGCTGCATACAATTTATCCTTGTGGTCGGGCCCTTCCCTAGACCCAACACATAGCGAGAGCTTTAGTGCACCGGATTTTCCTTTCTACTGATTGATATACGCGTCTGTGTCTGTGTGCACATATACTGTAGTTGCTGTACTGTACCAAATTGACAGAACAAGCCGTAAAGCTAGCTATACTGAAAATATAATTTGAACCAAAGTAGAAAGTTTAGGCTTTGTCACTTCTTTTTGAAGAGAGAACTAAATGGGAGAAAGATAAAATTAATAGCATTTGGCAATCTATATCTTTCATTGAACCTTTCCTATTTTCCAAGGTAGGCTACAGTTTCCCAATCAAACTCTCGTCCTCTTCAGTTCAAGAATGGAAGCTAACCTCATCTAAAAATTGTGTCTGTCTGTTGCATTATATAATTGATGGTATATTTCCATGTCATAACAGAAAAGAAATATCAATCTGTCTAGGTCTTTGATAGTATTTTATTTAGTATCACCGTATCAATTTTGAGAGTTTCCCTCCTGTTTTTATCTTTTGATTTAGTCTCACGATTCCTTTGTTTTCCAGCCTATCAGCAAACACAGGGGCCAAGGGGTCCAGGACAGATGGCTTCTGGTGCTCCATGGAAGCCTCCACGTCCAGTTCCCATTCCCCAGGCCAGTGAAGCTGTGCAGCCTGGTCCACAGAAGCCTAAGGTTCCTGCACTGGAGAAGCATCTTGTTGACCAACTTAGTCAAGAGGAACAGGATGCATTGAATTCGAAGTTCCAGGAAGCAACTGATGCAGAAAAGAAGGTGAAACTAAACTGTTCTTCTTGGCAGCTATTTCTTTTCGTCATTGCCCTTTCTCAGTTCGTTCAGTGCTTTCTTCTTTTTCCATAATTATCTGAATTTTAAGTTTCATCAACTGGGCATTTAACCAATCAAGTGAGAAAATGAACGGTAATTTGAGTATGGATCTTGAGCTGTATGTGCCTACTACTGCCTACTGGTGAAGAGTGTGAATACAACCAAAGTTGCAAAACTTAGAACAGGATGCAGTTTTGGGCATTGCAGGAAAGTTAAAATGATTTGCTGGTGTGTTCTGTGTTATTTTATTTCAACGCTAGATTATATTGTATTTGTTGGTTGAATCCGATGTACTGTTTGTTTGGGAACCAATTGACAAATAGTTTATCTGATGTGTTAAACATTAATGCTACATTTGATTTGTTTCAGAACGTAATTATATGCATGGTGTGGATAGTATTGTGTCTGGCTTGTCATAATTTCCTTGGTTATCAGGTCATCAAAGTTGTAGCACTAACTGTTGGTTATTTCCGGCTTTTGAGAACTATAATCAAAGAATATTTGGTATTTCGTGAATTTTCTTAATTGTTAATTTGATGCTATGGAGGATTAAACTTGGATCTTCACATTTGAACTTAATTCTACTGGAGCCTCTTATGTCGTTGGTGCTTGCTTTACTCCCAAAAAAAATGCTTTAATATTGTAGGTCATGGAATTGGAGAAGGAAATTTTGGAAGCAAATGAAAAAATTCAGTTCTACCATGCAAAGATGCAAGAAATAGTGAGTGTCTGATCTTATGCACCTCAAGTTCAATCAACTATACTCAGAGATCTATATATCTATTTTGTTTTTGTTAAGGTAAATAGTTTCATTATCAATTGGGGAAACCCCCAACAACCCGTATACCAAAAAGAAGATAACCTACAATGCTAAAATGGTTACTATTATTTCCTTTTCCAGATTTTATACAAAAGCCGATGCGACAATAGACTAAATGAGATCACTCAAAGAACTGCTGCGGACAAAAGAGAGGTAAAAACTTTTCTGAATGCAGGGAAACCACATCTCACATATGTTATTTAACTTAGACTGGAGAATTTGACAGGTTGAGTTATTGGCTAAAAAATATGAAGAGAAATACAAGCAGATAGGAGATGTTGCTTCTAAATTGACGATTGAGGAGGCCACCTTTCAGGATATTCAGGTATTTCTGGATTCTTTTTGTCAAATGCATTGTTTTAAAAATTTAATTCCCCTTTCTCATTTTTTCTTGTAAATCATGTGAAATTGGCTTGTGTTTAAGTGTTGTTATATTGCTGAACCTTATATAGGAGAAAAAAATGGAGCTATACAAGGAAATTGTTAAAATGGATCAAGATGGCAAGACTGATGGTATCCAGGTTGGAATATTGTTTCACTACTCAATTTGGTAGAGATAAGTAGAACTTTTCTGAAGCAGAGGTTCTTCTTTTATAGGACCATGCTAGTCACATTCAGGTGAACCTTGAGGAGCTGGTAAAATCATTGAATGAACGGTGCAAAACTTATGGTTTACGAGCTAAACCAACTACACTGCTTGAGCTTCCATTTGGTAATTGTACAAGTCCTTTTGGACTTTGTGTGATGATATACGCTTTAATTTGTTGTCTCATCTTTTGCTATATTTTTATTTTAGAATCAGCAAATTCTAATAAAGAAGATTGTTTCAAAAATATAACTCCAAGGCCTTGGTATTTTGTGTGCTGAATTGTGACTAAGTAATTGTTCCTGGGAAGTTTCTTGAGAACAAAAAATGGCTCCCTGGAAGAATTTTTGGTTCTAGCGGAGATTGTTCTGTTCTTAGAAGTGCCATTTGAATTTTGCCTATCTTGATTCTTGGCTAATAATATAATTAGCTGGATTGGCCTGCGAAAAGTATTTTCAAGGCACTTTAGCTGGACATTCGACCGCCGTTAACAGAGATCCAAAAGTTCCTGGTCAACCTCAATCCGAAGCCTTCCATTCTTCCAGCCAGTTTGAGTGTGTTTTATTGGAGCATTAGAATTTACTTGTTGCTGATTTTATCAGTGCGACTCTTTTGGTTAGTGTTTCTCTGAGGAGACCACCAATTCAAAATACAGGGTCTTCCCTCTTTATATTTACCTCATGACCATTTAGTGATATGATGCTGATTTTTTCTTTGGAGATTCATGTGTATTCTTAGTTGGTCAGCAATTTGTAGTGCCAAGTAGGAGGTGCTTGGTGTGTAACTTAAGCCACCTTCATCAGTGTCAAATTTGAGACGTGTTTCCGGTCTGTAATTTTCTTTGATGTAAATTCTATTCAAATGCTTTCTCATACTATTAGTTATATTTTCAAAGGTTGGCAGCCAGGAATCCAAGAGGTTGCAGCAGACTGGGATGAAGAGTGGGATAAGTTTGAAGATGAAGGTATCTTTTAAGAAGTCAACTTGTAAATCAAAGTGCACACACTCAAAATGCCTCCAGTGGCTATTGAATTAGTTTTATTTCTTGTTTAGGTTGCTTTTGGATGTGAGGGCTGTTTTCGGCTTGCTTTATTGTTAATTTTTTTTTTTCAGGATTCACATTTGTGAAAGAGCTCACACTTGATGTGAAAAACACCATTGCCCCTCCTAAACCGAAGTCTTCTCTGGTTCTCGAGAAAGCATCTTCTTTAGCTGAACAAGATTCTGGAAAATTTTCTGCTGATGCTGATACGGATACGAAGATGGATAGGCCGTCAAGCCATGTGCAAGCTAGAGAAGTTACTGACATGGAATCTGCACATGGACATCAGCAAACAGCAAGAAGTCCTACTGATAGTCCATCGAGAAGTAATGCAGTTGAAAGCCCGTCAAAAGAATCTATATATGGGAAGGATGTCAATTTTGATGGTTCACCCCATGCTGCCCGAAGGTAATGTGGTGGTTCTCTTTTCTTTTCACCATTTAGTCTATCGTGCCCTTCTGTTTTCCAGATAAAGAAGTCTGAGAATCTTCTGTACAGGAAGGACACCAGTTTTGATGGTTCACCCCATGCTGCCCAAAGGTAATATGGTGGTTCTTCTTCCTCTTTTGGGTTATCAAGTATACCACATTCTTTTGTTTTCCAGTGACGTCAAACTGCCTAGAATACTCAATTGTAGAGGGCTCCGAACTTCTACACATTATTTTACAGTTCCCTAGAAATTTGAATCTGTTCGTTTAATTTTGAGTGCAGTGAACACTCGGGTACTGAATCTGTGTTCTCGAGGGACAAAGGTTTTGATGAATCTGGCTGGGGTACGTTTGATACCAACTTTGATACTGATGCCGCGTGGGACGTCAATTCTGTTGCAAAGGTAAATAGATTACTTTGCATTTTCTTTTTCATCTTTTCAACAGCTAAGTTAGATGAAGACCTTTGTGTTTTGTAGAAAATTATTGTCTAGGCAACCTTCTACTGTTCACAAAGTTTGTCTCGTTTGGAAGAATACCTTTGACATTACTCAAAAGCTGAAACTCCACATTATTGCTTACTTTGTTTGTTTATGCAGGACCCAGATCTCGACAATCTCAAGGAATCCTCTCTTTTTGGAGCTGATGACTGGGGCTTAGCTCCTATTAAAACGGGGTCCAAACAGTCCATCGATACACTACCGAAGCAAAGCCCATTCTTTGATTCTGTTCCTAGCACCCCAAGTTACAATGCTGGGTTAGACAACTCGTTCCCTAAGCAAAGCTCTTTCTTTGATTCTGTTCCTAGCACGCCAAGTTACAATGCTGGATTCGGTTATCCAGACAGCACACTCCCGAAGCAAAGCCCTTTCTTTGATTCTGTTCCAAGCACCCCAAGTTACAACTCTGGATTCACTCAGACTGATAACTTGTTCTCGAGGCAAAGTCCCTTCTTTGATTCTGTTCCTAGCACACCAGCTTATAATTCAGGAGGCTCCCCAAAAGCAGACAATATGTTCCAGAATAAGAGCCCGTTTGCCTTCGGGGACTCAGTTCCAAGCACACCTATGTACAGTTCTACAAACTCGCCTCGAAGATTCAGTGAAGGGTTTGCAGAAAACTCGAACAGCTTCTCCAGATTTGATTCCTTTAACATGCATGATAGTGGCCCCTTTGGCATTCGTGACTCTCTTTCAAGATTTGATTCAATGCGCAGCACCAGAGACTCTGACTTTGATCATGGTTCATTCCAGCAGCGAGACTCGTTCGCTAGATTTGATTCATTTCGCAGCACCACAGGTGATGGTTCATTCCAGCTGCAGGACTCGTTTGCTAGGTTTGATTCGGTTCACAGCACCACAGACTCTGACTATAATTTGGGGCACTTTCCTCCTCGCGAATCACTAAGTAGGTTTGATTCCATCCGTAGCTCCAGGGACACAGATCACGGTCATGGTTTCACATCTTTTGATGATGCAGATCCATTTGGGTCAAATGAGCCATTTAAGACGTCAGCGGGGAGTCAGACACCAAAGAGAGATTCTGATAGTTGGAAAGCATTTTGATGAGATGATGGAGTACTAGTGAAGCCTTTTCTTCACTATTTGATTTTTATCTTTTGGCCAGTTTGTTGTTTGTAGGTATGTAATGTTGTGACTAGATAAAGATGTGTGCGTTAGCATCACGAGGAGATGTGTTGTATTATTTTATTAGCTTGATTTTTTATTATATTTTTTCATTCTGAATTTTGACCTCATCTACCTCATTAATTTTTCGGACTTCAAGGCGGACACATATTGAATGTATAAAGTGTGTATAATAAAACATTTTTTGTCAGTTGGTATTTAATTGTCTTTTGGTTTAGGAATGGATTTGTTATACCTGTAACCGGAACACACAACTTCGGCTTGCAAAGCTGTGTATTTTGTGCCCCATATTGTCACTTGTGTTTTTGCTGAACTAAATTGGATTATGGATTGGTAGTGAAGAAGTAAATATCTTGATGTCTCTTTATTTTTTATTATTTTTGTTGGTTTGGGAGGTGGGGGGAATTCCTAGCAAGTAATTTTACCGTTTTAAGGATGTTATATTGTACTCGGATTTACTTGTTTTAAGGCTTCATTTATCATTTTTTTTTATTCATTTTGTTCTACATTGAGGTTTGTTTTAAGACTATATAACTAAGTTAAATCGTCTTGGTAGACGTCAATGCAATGTTAGAGTCGGGGATTTTTTGAAGCTCAAAAATTAAAATAACGTTATTGAATTAAATAACAAAGACACTATTGAAGGCCTTGAGGAAATGATGTCATGATTTGGTTGTGATGTAGCTAAATAATCTGATTAAATGTAATGTGGATGAACTGCACTGTTGATGTTGATCCGTGAAAAAAAAAAAAGGAATTTGTTTCAAAAAGTAGAAAAGATGAGTAATAAAGTGATAAAAAGACAACTTATTTTGAGAGATTAAGAAGGTACAACTCAAGGACTTGTCTCTGTTCTAACAACTATGCTGTTTATCATTGGCCAAGGGTAACTTGATATATTTATCACTAGTATGAAAGAACTAAGGCGAATCTTTTTTGCCATTAGGCATTGAAAACAATCTATTAGACAGTAGTTTCACCGGATGGAGCATAAAATATGCATCTATGAAAATCTGTTCACAGAAAAAAATAAAGAAAAAGCTAAGCCATTTCTGAAAAGATCCTTATCAAGGAAGAAGAGGTTCCATAAACTGCAAAAGCAGTCTCCATGACAATAAATGCAGCGTCCAAAGTCAAACTACACCAACTGAGCACATCCTTAAAGACAATCAAGTGAAACAAAGCAGGCAACACAAACCCCAAAACAACAGACACACTGCTCCCATTCAGTGACATGAAATCAGCAAAATTGGGTACTGTCAATGCCACAAAAGAGAGTGCCAAAACACCAAGCCATCTAAGCCACAAGCAGTATCTGCCTTCACAGAATCTCCTTTCCATCACTTCATAAACTTGATTCATCATCAATGGAAAAGCCAAGAAGAGGTCTATGCCAAGGCCAAGTTGTACCAGGCTGCTATCCAATCCCTGTAAACCCTAGCGTGGAAGGTGAAGTGAGAGAAAGCGTGAAAATAAAAATGTCCAGCTGAAGAGAATAGCTGTGATATTTGTTTGCGTGGTGATTTTATGGGGCGGGTCAGGTCAGGTCGGTTTGGGTTTAACGGGTCATGGAATTTTTTGGTAAGAAAATGAGCTATTTAATTAAAATTGGTCGTATAACGATAAATATAGCAATATATATGGACGGCGGATATTTTCAATTCTAAAATTTAATAGAAGATAAATGTAATTGTTAAACTTAAGTAGAAGGATAGATTTAATTGTTTTTTCTTATTATTATATTTATGTTGACAGTTTCCCATCTACAAGTTCTTGCATAAAAATAACCTTTTTTTAAAAAGAAAAATATAAAGATGTTAACGTCCCGTGAAGTGAAGGGACGGATGCTTCAAGTACATTGTTGTATGCAATAATGTACATATAGAGACCTTAAAAAATCTTGAAATGCGTGCACCGTTTGGATTTTATTTGTAACATTTTTTTAAGAGTTGATGAATTTTAATTTTAATGATCTATTTCTTTATTATATTAATATGTAAAAACTATTAATTTATAATAATTTTATATAATTTTTAAACTATTAACTTTGAAAAATCATGCTCTCAAAAAAAAAAAACTGGAATAGAGGAACTCCTCCGTAGATTTTTATTTGTAAGTGTGTACAGTAGCTACTTCCTATTTCATTTTATTTGATATTTGTTGACTTGAGTACTTTCGTTATTTATTAGATTTATTTTATTAAATTATATTTATTAATTATATTTTGTTAATTTAAACTACCTTATATAAATCTTTTTAAAAATTTTAAAATAAATAAATAAATAAAAATATTTCGTATTAGAATTAAATAAAATAAAATAAAATAAAGAAAGTACATAATATGGAGGTAATTTTATATAAGGATCATAAATTTTATACTACATTATAGCAAAGTCAAAAAGTTATTTTTTATCACACTAAATAACTAAATTTTACCTTATATAATAATAATTATAAAATTATTTTAGCACATTCTTTTTACAGTCAATAAATCAAAACCTGAAATAACAAAAACCCACAAGTACTATTTACGTTTTTAATTCGATTGAATTTGATTTATCAATAGTTAAAATATTATTTTTCTTCAAAAATCACTTTTATCTGAGGGATTAAAAAGAAAAATACTTAAAAAAATAGTTTTAAAGGTATTTAGATATAATTGTAGTGAGTTATAAGTAAAAAACAATAAGTTTTTGAATCTTAATTTATAACTTTGATTTATATTAAAGCAGTTTATTTCGTGGCTCCAAGCTAATCTTTTAGTTAGAAAATGATTTGCAAAAAGCAGCACTCGGTTGGATTAGATTTGACTTAAATAAGATACACCCGGACTATCGCGTAGGATTTGACACAGATACACATCATCACATCTTTATCTATTAATTAATCAATTAATACCCATAATGCGTAATTTGAACCCCAATTAATTATTTGTTCACCTTTAAATAATCATTACTCTCCTTCTCTCTATATTTCCTTTTGATCCAATCTCCCAATTGTTGCCAGAACCGGCTACCATTTTTTGCCGGTGACCTGCAGCGTCAATATTGTTACTAATATATTTTTTAGAGCCTTATGCCGTGATTTTTTATTTTGTAACAGTTGGGTTTTGATTGATTGGTGAAAATTTTGATACATAATCGCTAGATATTAGATAGAAATTTCGTTTCAATCGGCCAACGGCATTGCTAGGCACCAATTATTGACAGAAAAGTTTCTTTGCTTCTCATAATTTCTTCATATTGTTTCTCTGGTCAGTGAATATTAAGGTAATGCCCATGAAAAAATTGATTCATTCATAATTCATTATGTTTCTATAAACCTGTAAACTGATTCCCAAAAAACATATGTTCACGTTCTCAATAAGTGGGGTGGTGGTGTAAAATTTCGGATCCTCAATACATTTTGTGACACATTTTTTTTTTTATAATCATTGTGTCTGGGCACCTTGCCCTGTCCCAAAGCCCGACAAATGAATGATGCTATTTTTTTGCTAGAAATTAAAGGTTGAATATTAATGGTGATTAAAATTTGAAAATTTGGCAGTAGGATCGTTAAACGAATGAACAGGAAAAATGAGGAATCTCAGCGGGTGAGAGCCTTGCCAAACCCGCCTCCATTGCCAGCGGCTTTCAAAACTAGCCGGCAGGAGAAGGAATTTGTAGGGAGGAAATCAGCAGTGAGAAAATACTGCTGCACGCCAATAGCTACAAAGAATCCGTGGGATTGCCTCTTTGATGAAGGTTACAGAGCCGACGTCTCAATTTACACACAGAACGGTGGCATTCTCTACGCACATGCTAGTATTTTGGTATGTCCTTTGCCCAATTGTGTGGATAGTATTTTCCATAAACAAAATTGTGCTAGAAATATTTTATCTTGGTGTGCGGTAATTGTTTAAGGTGGAAGGTATCGTATAACAGTAGCGAACATTTTCTGTAAAATAATAGTTTATCTCAACATATGGTGATGGCTTAAGGTAGAAATAAGGTATAACAATGGTGTTTTTTTATACATTTGAGAATTAAAGATTGACATTTAGTTTTGAGTATTAAAGACAACAATGTGTAATTGTTAGTTAAAACAAATGATATTCAGATACCACATTTAATTTATTTTAAGATTTCTGGTTGAAATTCAACGAAGATAACAAACACTGTATTCTATCAAGAAAGAAAAGATTATTTCACCATACCAAACAGACGCTAAGATTTGATCCTACTTGTGTGAACAGGGTATTAATTCTCCAATATTTAAAAGCATGTTGCGTTTAAAACAATCAAGAGCACGTGCTCGATGTGGTCATCATCGATCCATCACCATAAGTGGGGTTCCACCTGAGGCTGTTCAAGTTTTCATCAGATTCTTGTATTCTTCCAGGTACAATGATTCTCCTTTGACATCATTTGTGTGCTTTGGTTCCTCAGCACATGCCTGTTTAGCTTCCGAATTCTTTAACCATATTTCTAGGGGGTCACATGTAGGTCAATAATGTTGTTAAATTGTTTGTTCTCTTTCTTTACAAATTTTTATAATTTGACATAACTTTCTTATTGCTGTCGTATTTTCACTGTAAGGCATTTAATCAATGGTATTTGTCTCACATTGTCATTGGGATCTGCAAATTAATCTTTACTAGTGATCAAAAGCCAAATCAATATTGAGATAGCAGTATAGTATCCTAACAAAACTATATTTGTCATCTGAATTACAATTAATAGGTCGATACTCTGTAAGTTCATTGTTCCATTTTGCAGGTATGAGGAAGAAAAACTGAAGGAGCACGGGCTGAGCCTGTTGATGCTATCGCATGCATATGCAGTCACCCACCTAAAGCGAGAATGTGAGTGGCAGCTGGAACAAAGATTAAACACAGAAAATGTGGTTGACATCTTCCAGTTGGCACTCTTGTGTGATGCCCCTCGGCTTAGCCTTCTTTGTCATCGTTTTATGCTGAAAAATCTTAAACCTGTTTCTGCTACAGAGGGATGGAAAGCTATGAGACAAAGCCATCCGGTGCTTGAAAAACAAATGTTGAAATCCATCATTGATGAGGATATTGTAAGTAAAGTATCCTCCATATGTACGAAATGGATCTTATCAATTTAAGTGTTATTTTTCTCCTTTTGGGTTTGCACTAATACCACTGACTTGCTTGCAGAGGGAAAAAGAAAGGGTGAGAAAGAACAATTTGAGGAAAGTCTATATGCAGCTATATGAGGCAATGGAAGCTCTAGTTCACATATGCAAAGATGGTTGTCGTACAATTGGTCCACATGATAAGGTTTTGAAAGAGGATCAAGAACCATGCCAGCATGCAGCGTGCAAAGGGCTAGAATCACTCATTCGTCACTTTGCTGGGTGCAAGTTGAGAGTCCCCGGTGGATGCATCCACTGCAAGAGAATGTGGCAAGTATTGGAACTGCATTCTCGCCTTTGTGCCAATTCCGATGTTTGTAGGGTTCCTTTGTGCAGGTTTGTTATGTTAAAATTTTCTTCTTTTCCTATATTTGAGTGAACAAACTGTGAAGATCAGCCACTTGTCATGTTTATAGGTTGGTAAAGTTTTGTTTTTGATGTTTAAGCAGGAACTTTAAGCAGAAGCGCAGAAAACAGAACAAGAAGGATGAAATGAAATGGAGAATATTAGTGAGAAAGATAGTGAGATCCAAGAGCATTTCTGGAGCTCCATTCTTCTCATTTGAATCCACATAATGTGCAATACAATCAATTCATTGTTGCAACTTATTGAATTCATTCTTTAAATAGATATAATTGTATTAATTTGGAGTTTTGTGTCGAGCTACACTTTCTACCAAGTATCTATACAACTCATTGTAACTATTTATTAAAGATAAATGGACAATTAAATTACTCAGTATCTATTCTACCTTACTAGGAGTTACGATACTGCGCACTGCTCAGCTGTATCAATCTATCATTGTTTCACCTAAGTTGTTGCTTGCTTGTCAATTTGCAAAGGCCAATATTATTCTATTTTATATTACTGTTACATTGAATTGTGATTTTACAAAGAAGCAAATGGAAAATTACTAAGTTGCTGCCGACACGTTTCAATGGCCTAAAGCCAAATCTTAATAAGGAGTTAAACCAGGCAATGGGCCTGTCCGGGTCAGTCCGGACCATTTGGTCCATGGCCCGGCCGGGCTCCGGTTCGGGCCGGGTCAATCCGGGCCGGATTAATTCGGTCCAAAATAATTGATCCGGACCGACCCAACCCACGTAAACAGTATCCGAGCCAACCCGTTTTATAAAAAAAAAATTAAACGCGTTTATTAATTCAAAATGTATATTTATATATTTTAAATTTAAAATTAGTAT
>JBDJHY010000049.1:17398020-17409250 GCA_039654485.1 Withania somnifera | reverse complement strand
AAAGTTTGCTAAGCCGGTACTGGAAGCCACTCCATTAACTTTAAGTGGATTTGAAGTTATGTCGAGTAATACTATATGTGTATTAGAGGAATCTTATTTAGCGATAGAAGGCCCTATTGTCGAAGTTATGTCGAGTAATACTATATGTGTATTAGAGGAATCTTATTTAGCGATAGAAGGCCCTATTGTCGATGTCAATTTCCTATATAGGGACATACGTATTCATTTTGGCTATGGGAGGGGCATTACAAAAAGAAATAACATATTCTTTTAATTACTTCTGGACTATAAGTAGTAACTATTTTACCTTTCAAGTTTCGATGCAGGCTCTTCTTTTGCCCTTAGAAGACACCTTCAAAGCCAAGTAAATTAAACTTAAGACTACAAAAATATTGGTGTTCTCGTGATGAGGCGTTTGGTTAAGCCTTTTTTATGTTTGTTTAATAGGTAATGTTGATAGGGTAGATGGTCACCTTATAGTTTAGGTGCTCCAAGGAAGTCATTGGTTAAGGGTATTTGATTTAATATGTATTTGTGTTTATTCTTATTTTGTTGGAAGATCATTCATATACAAACTCATTAGATTTAGAGTAAAACTTCATGTGAAAAAAATAATATTATCCAAACATCAAAAAAGGCCACATAATTAAATTAGGTCCTGTTTAAATTTGAGATGGTAGGATATATTATAATTTCATATGCTAAAATTTTGAAGACCGTATAATTTAATTTTTAATATATCAAAATATATAAATTACAGTTAAAAATAAAATAAAAAAAATTGAACAAAATAATATTTAAACTGGGACACACATATCTCGCTCTATTCAAGAGATTCAAGTC
Organism: Withania somnifera; assembly: GCA_039654485.1. NCBI lineage: Eukaryota > Viridiplantae > Streptophyta > Magnoliopsida > Solanales > Solanaceae > Withania > Withania somnifera. Next base: position 17,408,407 of record JBDJHY010000049.1, on the reverse strand, counting down.
CATTACGGCATAGTCTACACCAATTCAGAAGTATCACTCTTGACTTGTCCCCTCTAAATACAACAGCACCACAACGTCGTACTGCTCAAACAACTCCGGAGTAGTTGAAGAGTCAAAAAAAAAAAAACCTTCCTTCAACATAATATTACTCTCATTTGTATAGTGAATATAATTGAAGATTTAAAATATTTTATTTTTCTCAACTTTTTCTTTCACTACGCTAACCTCAAAATATACACACAATATATTTCTTGTCATCTTTTTTCTTATTTCATATGTATGCTACAACGCAAGAAAGAAGACATCCTTTATATAGGTGTAGAATTTCTTTCACAAATAAATGATAAGAAAGTTAATAGTTATCTGAGGTGTAGTGAAGTAATTAGTAGGAGTTAGTGGAAAAAAAATATTTTAACAGTTACATAAGTTACACAAAAATAATTGATCACATTCCTGTCATATATATATATATATATATATATATATATAAGATCTCAAAAATGGCTCCTCCATTAGTATTTAACTATCTAATAAAGTAGTTGCAGCCTCACTCTATTTTTGAATTTGAGTTTAACTACGTCAATATTATAAGCTGCAATTTAATCATTATAACTTGGGCAGTAATTTATTTAAAAATATCTCCTATTATTTAGTAATATTTAAATTTAATAAATTCCTAATTGGTAAACACCGAAAGTTTAATGTTACAAAAACAGTGAACTTTTATTTGAGAAGTGTAATATTATCGGATAGTTAGTGCTTAATATGTGACTAAAAGTGTCAATTATTTAATGAGTTCATATGTATTGAAGTAAAATTATATAAGGATAACTAATGCTCCAATTAATTAAGAATTTACAAATTAATTAAAAAAAAATCTCATATATTTTAATTTAAAATTTGAGTTTCAAAAGATAAGTAACTGATCTTTATCTCTAGAAAATACCTAATTTCACCGATGTTTTTAAGAGAAGTTGTATAGACTACTTTCTTTACATATTATATTTTAATTTAAAAATTTAAATTTTGAATTTAAAATGATTGCAACTTCTCAAACTTTAGCATTATTAGTACTAAAAAAAGTAAATACCATTTCAATCATTGTCCACATCCTATATATTTGACAATTGTAATTTGAAGTAAACATTTTTAGCATGAAATATTGTAAATATTTTTATTATTATATTTATATTTAGAAAATATACAAAAAGAGAAAAGATAAAAAATAATATAAAAAACCCAGAAAGATAAATGGAGAGCATAGTAGACATACAATGTCATAATTTTTTGAAGTCTATGTTTTAAATTATACAAAATTAATAAGTGACAATTTAACTATGAAATTAGTAACTATAATAAAATTATAATTATGTATCATAGTTTCATTTGACCTTATACAAATAGCCAAGGGTTGAAGAAGAAAGCCTAATCATTCAGAAGAGAGCCGCTTCTTCTCTTATTCATCTCAACCACCCAAAACCCATTACCTTAAACCTCCCGAAAGAAGAAGAATAATATGCTGAAGAACAAAGCATTCTCACGTCAAACCAGACAAGGCAGAATTATTAAGGTTTACATTTGTTCTTTCTGTATTTGTTACTTTTTCTTTTCCCCTTTGGGGTTTTTAAAATTGACTTGTTTTGGGTTTCAGGAAGTTAGAGAACACTACTTACGAGATGATATTTCTTGTGGAGCCCCATGTTGCAATGAAGCCAAATGTAAAGGTTCAGTTGCCCGTTTAAGCGACTCTGTTTCCACCATTCTTGTTCTTGATACCAATGTTGTTCTCAACCAGGTGCGTATACTTTGATAATTGCTTCATACCTTGTATTAACTTTTTATTATTTTTTTCTTCTGTTGGGTTTATTGTTTTGAAATATTAGATTGATTTGCTGGAGAATCCGGCTATTGACAATGTGGTAGTGCTATCCGTGGTGTTGGATGAGGTCAAGAACAAGAATATTGGCATTTATAATAGACTCAGGGCTCTATGTAGCAATTCCTTAAGGAAGTTCTATGTGTTCTCTAATGAACATCACAAGTATGTTCCCTTCTTCTTTCCACGTTCTGCACCCCTCGTTTTTCTCTTATCAATTTCACCTTGGGCTTTGATCATAACTAGTAACTGTTATCATCTAAAAAAGACTGCTTATGGTGAAAATCTTATTCGTTTTGTTTAATCATTTATTCATTCTCAGAATATTGCTTTTTCTTTCTGCGTATTAAGTAATTGTGTCATCCGGAGTAGAGGGCGCAAGGGTGTGGGAAATGGTGACTTTGAGTGTTAGGTTTTGGTCAATGTTTTAGTTATAATTGTCAATTGATCCACTTAAACCACATTGTATCATTTTCTTTTTGGCGCTGAGGGAGTAGATTATTGAATTTTAAAAGCATGCGTACATTCTACCCTCTGAGGTAGTGGTATGGACTGCCTACACTCTACCATCCCCGGACCCCACTTTGGGAATACATTGGGTATGTTGTTGTTGTTGTGAAAGCACAATTAGAAAACGAGGTCGGATAGGGTTTATTGTATGTCCAGGAGTACTCCTCTTTGAAAAGAGTGTTGCACTTGCTGATAACTCGATATCGTTAAGTTACATTGCATTGGCAGCAGCCAGGATAGTATGGTGGTTATCACCTTACACTTGTTGATTACTTGGATTCTTGGTCCGAGTCCCTTTTCATTTATAGTGGTTGCAAGCTTGCCTGTCAGTGGAAACTTCCTTTCCTAGCTTGAGTAATGACAAAGAAAAATATTTTAGTATTTATTTATCTTTTGATACGACAGAAAAAGCTTGTAGATATCCTTTCAATATTTGCAGACCGTAGTGTTGCACTGTTTCCATCGGAAGTTATTATTAGGCCCAAAAAATTGGTCTGATTATGTATTTCTTCTTCAGAACCCTTCAGTAATACACAATAATAAGAGAAATAACGCTGGGTAAGCATGAAAAAGCTCCTTACTGAGTTCCTTTTTGCTTAGCTTTTATTCACTTCTACTATGTCTCTCAATCATTTTCTTTCCTCTATGACTTTATATGGCCTGATGATAATCCGAAATACTTAACTTGGGAGGTCTAATATTATGTTTCAATGCAGTTATCCGCTTATTAGTTCTGGTTTTCTCAACCTGAGAATCATATCACTGTGACAATATCATTGGCAACCCAGACACAAGTTGAAACTACCAGACACAACTTGAAACTATGTCAGACTATTTTTAAAATCTTTCATCTTTTCTGCTTAAAGCAGCTGCAACCAGAGTAGGCAAACTTCATTTGGCCACTTGTCTTGATGTCAGCATCTCCCTCGTACAGTTTAGCTGATTGCTACAAATGACATCTCTATATTTTGGATAAGTAGAATAGAATCTACTGCTATAATTAGGGATTTCTTGGCTGACCTTGAGCGACAAAAGAAAAACCTGTGTGTGACCTTTGGCTGATCTACTACACAATAAGGCACTATTAGACATCAATCGCTACTGGTTACGGCCAAGGCTGAAATCTGATTAAAAATTCCTTGTTCTACACATTTTTCAGGGAGACTTATGTGAAGGCCATGGCTGGTGAAAGTCCAAATGATCGGAATGATAGAGGTTCGCCTGGTCACCTTTATGCATTAGCAATTGAAGTTGTATTTCATTTCCTTTCTTGAACATTTTGTGCCATGCACTTCTGCGTTATCCATCTAGTAGTTGTCTTTTCGTTTCCATTCTAATTTCTCCAAGTCCTATGTTGTTCCCTGTATTGCTTTTGTTACATTATATGTTTATTAATTGCATAAAGGAATGCTAAAACTTGTGTGCTTAAGAGAAAGATAACTGTATATTATACTTGCATGTTTGATGAGAACCGTGTTAGTCAATAACCTATATATGAGGAACTATGCCTCTTTTCTATATCTACACACCATTTTAAATAGTGAAGCTGCAATGATTAATTTCTGTTTCAGTTTGAACTTTTGGAAGAACTTATTGCACTATAACCTATTTACTTGGGTATCATTTGGATAGAGTACTACACAAGGATTGTAATTTTGTTGGACGTTTTGTTCGTTGTGTTAAAGTCGGATATGTGATGAATAATGTAAAATGTGTTTGTTACTTTATCAAAAAGAATGTTATGATTTTGTCTACAGTTATATCCTTAGATTTTTCTTTTTTTGAATATGGTAAGGTTACAATGTATATCCCTAGGTCTTGAGCAGCAGTGTAGAGTATCTGTTTCAGAATCTAAACTTACAAAAGAAGTTTTGCTCTGGCGATACTTCCTCATCTTTTCCTTCAAAAAAAGAAAAAAAAAGAAGAGAACTTCATCTGAAAAAAAAAAAAAGAAAAAGAAAAGAGAAGTCAAACAGATATAAATGTAGTGAAATTGGATTTTGAATTTTTTCAATTGAGAGGAGCAAATTGATTTCCCATTGAGAGGAACAAACTGGATCTTTTCCTGTTATCAATGGCGATTCAAAGTGAAAATTGAATGCTTGAATTTATTCCTTTTCCAGTTTCTTACAGTGATTGAATTGTTAGGGCATTATAAATTTACCAAATTTGGGGAAAATCAATCGCTAGAAAAGTGAAGGTAACCTTTTCTGATGGACCCACATCGATGCTGCATTCGATTCTTAGGTGCACTGAGGAGTGAAGCACTTCATTCTTCAGCTTTTTGTTTCGGTGGAGTATTAAAAAATTGATATATATTATTATTCTCTTGTAAAGCTTCAGAATCTCTTAAATTTGATTATCTGAGTGCAAACTCTAAGTAAGTCGAGCTATATTAAGTTTCTTAGACAAGAAGCGAAACGGGAAAGGTTAAGATGATTTGGAGAAGTATAAAATGAGAACCATGTCCATCTCTAATAGATCTTTATAATATGCGCCTTCAACTCTATTCTTAACAAAGCTGGAAGCTTTTGTTGGTAATCAGCAGTAGATTGACAAACTTCAACAATTTTTGGTGGTTCAGCTATTAGGACCGCAGCTAAATGGTATCAGGATCATCTTGGCAGCGCAGTAAGTGTCTTGCTAATTACAAATGACAGAGAGAACAAGAAGAAGGCAATTGAAGAGGGAATTTCTGCAGAGACAGGTAAAGCTCTCTTCTTGTCGTCTGATGTCAATCATTGAGTAGTATGGCACTGTGGTGGTATGGATTTGACCACTGAGGGGCTTCTGTTAATGCTCATGCAAGTTCTCTTCAGTCGTTTTTGTGTAACTATTTCTTTTAGTTACTTGTATCACTTGCTTAGTTAGATTTAGCTTCATGAATCTTTACTTACTTCCATTGATCTCAGTTGAGTGTTATGTAAAGTCACTTGCTCAGCCGGAATTGCTTGACCTAATAGTTCAGCCTCCTTCTGAAGATGTTAATATGGATGATGTTGAGGATTTGAGGCCTTCAAAGAAAAAAGTCATTTATAATGAGGTACTTTAACTCCTTAATACAGCTTATTTTTGGGTGCTGGTTTTAAGACTATGACCTCCTAAACTTCGTCTATTCATCTTTACTATAGCATAAGCCCATGTCAGAAATTACTTCTGGCTTGCTTCGGGGACTTCTTCACCAGGGGAAACTTCGTGTTAACCGTTTTAATCCATTTGAAGCATATGTTGGAAGTGAAAGCATTGGTGATGAGATAATTATATACGGGCGTGCAAACATGAATAGGGCTTTTGATGGAGATATAGTGGCAGTTGAGCTTTTGCCTCAAGAACAGTGGCACGAGGAAAAGTCTTTGGCATTAGCTGATGAAGGTTGGCTCACTTCCTTCTTTCATTCTTTAATGGACATGGAATACTTGTATATTGGGAAATTCCCGAACTATGCTAAATGGTTTATATATGTCTTTCGTTCACAATTTGGGTCATCATGTTCGTACTGTTTTAAACATGGCTTATTGATTAAGAAGAATGATTAAAGAGTAATTAGTAGCTAAGTGAATTGACTAGTTGCTATCAATTTACATGTTTCTAATACGTGGCTGAAATTCAATCCTTCTAGATAACCCTTTTACCAACCACCTTTACTTTTTACGCCACCTCCATTCAACCTCCCAACCCCTCCACCGTAAACCATCATCGTCACCGGCCATGGCTGCGGTGAAGGAAAATGATACTGCCAAGAGGTGCATCTTGACCTCCCTTTTTTTCTCTCTCACCAAATCACCCTTTTGAGGATGTGACTTGTTTTCTTCTGTGAAAATTCTATCAGACATGTTTTCCCTTGAGCTGAAAAACTGTTGCTTGGCATGGCATCTCAGGTGGGTCTACAAGATTTTTGAGAAAAAATCCATTTCTTGGGGTTCCTTCCCTTGTCTCATAAGGCTAACTGATGCTTGCAGCCATGACTGATTTGAAAGCTTTTGAGATGATTCATTTGGATTGGCAAATTTTGGCTTCCTTTTTCGTTTCCTCACTAAATCACCCTTTTGGTTAAATTACACATGACCTCCCTCTTTTCTTATTCTTATTACTCTCTCTGGTGCATTTAATACATGTCTTCTCATGAGCTGAATAATTGTTGCTTGGGATGACATCATTGGTTGGTCTATGAGACTTTTGAAGAAAAATCATTTTCTTCGTGATTCTTTTCTGTCTCATAAGGCTATCTGTTGGCTTGCAGCCGTGTTGGATTTGAAATCTTTTTAGCCGATTTGTATTTTGGCTTGGCAAAGTTCAGTTTCTATTTTTTTGTCCTAACCAAACAACCTTTTTGATGAAATTAATTACACATGAGGGAAGGTTTTGTGACGGCAGGGACATGATTGACCCAAACTATTAACTGAGGTCATATCTCTATCATTTCACGTAGTTTAGTTGTAAAAAGCAGATCTCTATATTTCTCTCCCGAAAAAAAAGTTATAAGTGGTTCCCTTTATGTGACATTAAGGAATAAATTAGTACTCCTTGCCTTCTCTTTATGGATTACATTTCCATTTCAAGATGTTGACCCACTTCTAATTATAACTCTATTACTGGTACAAATTTTACAAATTTCGATAACTTAATTCTCTCCATATTATATTATATTTTAACTGTAATAGTGTGTCTTCGAACTTAGTATTCTGGAACTGCTTTAATTATTTTCTAATATGATAAATTATCAATTCAAAATAATTTCTTGTAACTTTCATGCAAATCGAAATGAGTGATTGTGAACTTGTCCTTCTTCTCCTGCTTCTCTGTCCTTCATAATATTCCTTGCTTGTTCTCATTATGGAGGAACACGTTTTGTGCATGTAAATCTCACAACTATTTTGGTATCTTGAAGATGACGAAGAAGGAGATGTTCATTTAGCTCCAAATACTGCTGATGATGCTCCTAGAATCATGAATCAAGGGCAAACTGCACCTGAGGAAATGAAACCTTCCCGCCCAACTGGACGTGTCGTTGGTATCATAAAGCGGAACTGGCACTCGTAAGTTATTGTCCAATTATCTGCTGGCTTTTACATAGTCCTTGGGAGATCTCTTAGATAAATACTTTTTGGTCCCTGAAGTTGTTCTGATAATTCAGTGGTTTTTTAGCATAATATCAAAGGATTTCTTAGCCTTTTTTTAAAGAGCGTCATAGGATATTTTGAAATGTCCATGCATTACACAATCATGTTTTGAGAAAACTCAAAAAGACATTTCAAGAAACCGGTGTAGAACTTTTTTCTATTTCTGAATATACCTTCTAACAAATTGTCCTATGCTGGTCCTTGCCTGAATCAACAAATGAGTTGGCAAACATTTTGAAGTGACATATCCTATCACCCTTAGAGTACTCTATTTTTTCTCTTTTTAAAAAGATTATCCTTTATTTTTCATTTTGATAATTAGGTCACCACCTAGCAACATGGTCATGATCATTTCATTTAAGGAACCGTCAGCATCCATGTTTGGGTCGAACTTGATTTGTCCATGGTTATATCTTTAATGGCTTATGCTTCATTTTTTCAAATTGTTAAAGTCTTTTGAATTCTTTTCTTAACTTGAAATGGAGAAAATGTTTGAAAATATGTTTAGACTTTAATCAGGTTGAAAAGTGGGCTATTCTTTTTCTAACATGATAGATATTTTGAAAAAAAATGTCTTTGCATAATGTTTTTGCTAAAGCTAAATGCACCAATTACATTTAGTTTTTAAATTCTTCGTAATTTTTGAGTGTTGTGGATTCCCACCATTGTCTGCACAATACTTTTTCATACTGTTGGATCTCCTGAACTAAAAATTGATGGGACCCATTATTTAACACTTTGAACTACATTATTACACCTTAACTGCTAGAAAATTTTATTTAATTGTCTTAACAATGCCCCCATCATGTGTAGGTCAAATTCATTTTCTTAAAGCATGTAAATTCTTTGATTTGTACTAGTGAGAGTCGTACTTTGCTTGCTGCGGTTCAATGTTAAAAGTATTCACATGTAACCTAAAAGGTAAGAGGTAGATGAAATTTGGACCATTATAAATTCCACACTCCAAATGTTCAGTCCATGGCATTTCAGATGTGTGAGATTTTGTCTCCTTTTATGGTCCTCATTTTATCTCCGGAGCTGGCTTTTGAGGTTGAGTCGGTCTCCAATATTCATAACATGGTATTCAGCTTATGCTACTGGTGGGCAGCTTAAACCCTCTGATGCTACTACTCCTCTGACAAATGTTCAAGGTGTTGCTCCTCTCTCTCGGGACAATTCAGCCGCTGCTTCTGTATCTGGCGCCTTTCAGGCGTTGATCATCTCTCTACAGACTGTTTCTTACCTTGTGTGCTAGCTTTGCGGTTGAGTTGGGCCTGACATTCAATTTTCGTAACCATTTGCAAAGTATTATGGGGATTATAGAGTTCTGCCCCTTCAATATGTGAAAATCGTGCAAAAATTCTATGGTCTCCGGAGTGTCTGCACTGTCACTGAACTCATACTTCTTTAAGTTGCTGTATGCATGTATCTATTTCCACTATTAACAAAGTCTTCATTTACCTGTTAAACGTTTTGTCCTTGTAGTTACTGTGGATCCTTGGAGCCAATGCCCATGCCAGCAGGTGATGGCGGTCGTGCCCATGCCTTATTTGTATCCAAAGATCGGAGAATCCCTAAGATACGAATACAAACTCGTCAATTGGGAAATTTGCTGGATAAACGGATTATTGTTGCAGTTGATTCATGGGATCGTTTGTCCCGATTTCCAACTGGTCACTATGTCAGGACAATTGGAGAAATAGGCGATAGGGACACTGAAACAGAGGTATGTGGTACAATGTCATTTGTTGCTCTTTATAATTTGAACAGATTATTCTTCTATACCTTTTCTGTAATGTGCTTTTGAGATTGTTGTCTTTTATTGTGGCTTATTGTTGAAAACCTTCTAATAAGTGCTGAGGGCGTTGGTGTCCTTTGCTTATAGGTTATTATATAATATCTTACATGCTTAAATAATTTTCATTTGATTTATTTCTTGATGCTGATGAGCTGTAGTTGTGACTTAATTTGTTCTGTAATCACTTTAGGTGGTATTAATAGAGAATGATATAGATGCTAGACCATTTTCTGCCCAAGTGCTGGCGTGCTTGCCACCATTACCTTGGTCTGTTTCTCCTCAAGATTTGACAAATCCTATTAGACAGGATTTGCGTCATCTGCGTGTATGTAGTGTGGACCCTCCTGGTATGTTCAAATCTTATAGTTCTTTTCGTCTTCCATTTAACTGCAGGTCCCACATTTAGTTTGTGTCTACATAGGTGAGATACTTTCTACACGTGATGTCAATCTCAGACAGAAATCTGCTTTTCTGTGATGCAGGATGCAAGGATATTGATGATGCATTGCATTGTATGCCTCTTCCAAATGGAAATTTTGAAGTGGGAGTTCGTATCCATGTCTAATTTTGAAAATCTTTTGACACTAAGCAATCTAAAGTGAAGTGAAGGAAAGTTGAATGAAAAGTTTTTGGTTCATCAATCATTATGGGCAGAGAGCACTTTGCTCTTTGGACTTCGGAAAAACTTTCTCTAACTTCTTTATCAATATACTGTTTCTTCTACACACCGATCTCCATAATTGAAAATGGTAATAGTTAGGATTCATTTGCAAAGCTTAACGCTAATCTCTTTTGCTAATTTTCTTCTTCAAGAGACAGTGCGCTCCTTAGAGGGGCGTGATGAGGGTTTTGGGCATGTGAGGCTGTACGGATTATCTTTGGTTTATTAGACTGGTTAGGTTGCCGAAATGTTCTGTCTACAACCAGTGAATGATGAGTATTTAACTGATCCCCTCTCTTATTTTCTTTGATGCTTTCTATCCTCATGATTTTGTACCTAAACAATCTTTTGACTGCCCAAATCTTCTTCCCCTCCCCCCCACCCCCACCCCCACCCCCACCCCCACCCCCCCAAACAAACTA
>JBDJHY010000049.1:17281607-17291978 GCA_039654485.1 Withania somnifera | reverse complement strand
AAATAAATTTGGTTTTCTAAGTAGAAGAGATATTAACACACATCAATTAGACGAGATTAGGATTAAGACGAAATTGAGCATATTAAAATGGACTGAGTTAATATTTAAGTGGGGTCAGTCATTAATTGGATTGGGCTGAAATGGGGGTAAGAATCTTTTAAGTCATAACCCTAACTTTCTTTTTTATCGAGTTTTGAATTATTTGTTTGATTTCTTATAATTTGTTTGAGTATCTAATAATTTTTTTATTATTATATTATAACTAGATATAACATATCAAATTATAAAATTTCTTTAAATCGAACAAAGTTTCTCATGAATCAAATAGATTGCATCTCGGTCAAGTTTTAAAAAGAGTTAGAATTAAGCGAATTAAAAATGAATTCAATAAATAAATAAGCGGGTCATGGATCATGATTTTACGTCCCTCACTTTGCTATCGCTTAAATTACCATACAAAACATTTGTGAGAATTTGTTTGGAAACTTTTCATAATTTTTTTTTTCAATTTTATGGAAGGGTCTAATGGATTGGGATGAAGTTATACGACATCTCGTATTAATTATTCCTTTTTGGGGCTACTACGAAAGTTTCATCTATCATAATTATGGTTTTAATGAACCATCAGATTACCTTTACAACGTCTAAGTTGGGACAAAACTTCCAAGAAGTGGACCATCATTGTGTTAAATGTTGGATTGGATCAAAAAGTTGAGTAGTTCTAAAAGCATAATTTATGATAGTATTTGCTGAACAAAGTACTCACTCAGCAACCATCACATTGACTTCCAACGTTGCAACCAAAAGTAGACCTGTTTAATTATCCAAGGGGAATAGGACCAATAACTATGCCATTATCCCTAACGCGAGAAGCTAATACTCGGAATTTCATCCTTACATTTGTTAATATTTGATTTATTTTTCAAAAAATAAAACTATAACCGTCAAAATCCATGTAGACCACAAAAAAAGACCCCAACGAATTGGACTTATAATAGTATCCACCATTCGACTTAAATAAAGTCACCGGCGTTCCTGCGGCGTAATAATTTGATCGACATAAAGAGGCCTTTCTGCTTAATAAAAGTAAGGTCAACCATCTTTTAATTAAGGCATTTGTCTCGAGAAATGAAGATTCCATGAGAAGAATAATTCACAATCAGCAAGGAAATGGCTGCTGCACTCTGGCTATTTTAACATATTTTTATGCCTACACAAAAGTCATCTTAAATTCGTCAAAAGTGTATTTATATCAAGGCCGCCCCTAAAATTTTCATTGTCAAGAATTCATTTCTAAGCCACCCCTTAGCAACATTCCTCTTCAAAATATAACGAGAGTCCAAATACATTTGCCATCGAGTGGATAATGACAATTAACTGAGGGCCGAGGCTGACTTTTTTTTTTTTCAATGGCTTATTCAACTTATCAGAAACTCATTGATTTTAGACAAGTCAAAAGACTATAAGAATTTGTCCGCCTGCTGCTCTGTGAGATAGTAGATTTTACTATCTCATTTCATTTTTACATAATCGAGGAAGAGTGTTACAGCTGAATACAGCAAAGAGCATTAAAAGAATTACATGGAATGACACAACTATGAGAATAAAAAAACACGTGGCATGGGATTAGAGCCTATCTAATCTATCTGGAACAACAAGAAAGTGAAACAAATTTCGCTGGCAAATGTGGTTGAATTCAACTGAATTTTGCAGCTCTCGTCCAGCCATATCACAGCTCATTTCCCTATAATGGATAACACAGAAAGCATGTGAGCCGTTACCCTTACAACCCTACATTTCATTATTGTAAGTAACGCAAATCAGCAAGTATAATGCACCATTCCCATAATTAAATATATCAGTAAATCAGTGCCTATACTATACACAACCTACGCACCATCTCCTCTAGGAAGCTGCTTGGTCAGTTACAAGAATCTAATTAAGAAACCATAATGACCAACTTGGTAAGAAGGAGAAATATAGCATACCAGCTACAGCACATCAGGCATTAACATAGTCAGTACCATCATTGCGCTGACGTTTGTTGGATCTTGAAAAGCAGCATATCTGAGCCCATGATTTCTTCTTCTTCTTCACAGGCTGCGTCTTCACATCCCTATTCGCAAACAGATCAGCTATATATTGAACAATAGCCTGAGATCAAAGCAACTAAACATTAGTGACAAAATCATCTCAAAACAACAAATAATAGTTAAGGAAGAACAGCTAAGATAAATATTCAGAAAGCACAATAGTAAAACGAAATAACATTAACCTGCGCTCCCTTCTCAAGGATGTTTGGTGGTGGCACTTCCAAAGGATTTCCATCCGTTTTAAGGACTCGCAAACTTGAGAGCATCCTAAATGAGTCTGGAAGAACCCGTATCTGGTTGTTACTCATGTCCAATTCTTCAAGTGACTCAAGGTTTCCAATGGACCTTGGTAGTGATCTAAGGTCTGCAAAATTGTTGCTAATGTTCAGCTTTACCAGTGTAGTAGCAAAACACAAGCTCTCAGGTACAGAATCGATTTCGTTGAAACTGACATTGAGCTCTTTCAAACTTTTAAGGGATGACATAGTCGTAGGCAATTGCTTGATGTTATTGTACCGTGCAGTCAGAATCTCCAAAGACTCAATCCGTCCCACTGCTTCAGGAAGAGCTTTAAGATGATTATAGTCTACACGAAGTTCTTTGAGCGAAGTACACTGTCCAATAGTGTGAGGAAGTTCCTCAAGGTCATTAGTTTCAACAATCAATTTCCTAAGACTTACTAAGGAACCAATTGTCTCGGGGAGTACTGATATCATGTTAGAGCTCATATCAAGTTCTTGAAGGTGAACTAGCCTAGCAAAACTCGTAGGCAACAACTTCAAGTTATTTCCACTGAGATCAAGATAGACCAAGTTAAGAAGATCTCCAAATGAATCAGGCAGTTCAACAATTCTGTTTGAGTGCAAATCTAGCTTTTGCAATGATGAGAGCCCCCCTATGGTGGTGGGTAGGACAGTAATTCGATTCTCGGAAAGATCCAAAGTGATCAAACTCGATAGCTTCCCTATAGAATCTGGAAGCCATTCTACTTGGTCAGACAACTTATTCGCAAGGATAAGTTCTCGACTTCCTTTTTTGGATGACACTTCAATCAAACTAGCAAGCTTAATCAAACTTAATTTCTCACCATCTTGACCTACAAACAAAATAACCAAGGCCTTCGTAATCAAAATAGGAACTTTGAATCTACAGAACAAAACAACAATTTATAATAGACCCTCGACTCAAGGGAATAATTTGTATAATCAAATTCTAGAAAATCAAATTCACTAGAAACGCAGAATCAAATATGGTGCAGCAAATAGATGTAACATACCACTAGTTGTTGCCGGTTTTAAGGTGGAATCAAGAATCTTAGGCCCTGATGAAACATCCACAGATCGAAGCCCAACACCAATTCCATCAACAAGAAACGTAGCTTTTGCCTTCTTCAAGTAAGTGTCATCTCTACTATACAGGTCAGACGATTTAGCAGCATCTTTTGCGTTATAAAAACTCAAACTCGACGAAGAAGTAGTGGCAGTCGTGGTTGTTGTAATTGCCGGAGAATTTAAGCTGCTGCTGCTGGCAGAGAAGGAAACTGAGTCTGCCAAAGATAAACCATTTAAAGAAGCAGATGGTGTTGCATTGACCTGAGAATTAGAAGGCAAACATTTGGTAGCTCTCTGAATTAAATCGTCGAACACACTGTGAACATTCTCGAGATCTAACAGTTTCAAAGCCTCCCTCTTCTGTTCTTTACTCTGAAAAAGAAGAGCGTTCTTCTGCATCTCTTGCAAAATTTTGAAAAGCTCTTCTGGAACACCTTTCCTTTTAGTTTGCCTCATGATTGCATCTAGTTTCAATTGATCCTCTTTCTCAAGGTTTCCAATTAAATCTCTTGCAGCTTCAACCTCCTCAATCGATGGCCTTGTCGGTAAAGATCCATGAATTCGCATAATTTCTTGAACAATCTCGTCAATTGACATTCCTGATGATCCCATTTCAATAATTCTCTGAAATTCCTCGAAAATAAGAAACATCCACAACAATTCAATTCAAAATAAATAAATAAAAATAAGAAATACCCTTTTTCCTGTTTTGTATATATTTTTCAAAGAAAAAAGAAAAAGAAGGGAATTTCAGTTTTTGGAAACCAATAGCGCAATACCCAGAAGAAGAAAAGAAAACCGCAGCTGAGTTTTTTGTTTCTACATGTTTCTAGAAAGCGCCAATCAATCAACGATGACAATAATTCAAACCTTTACCTACATGAAGACATGCAAAGTATAGCTTATTTTTCGCCGTATTTTCCAATATGGTAAACAACTGTTTTCAAAAACACTGATAAAAATGAAATGACAAAAAAATACAAAACTTTCTATTAACAAAACTTCAAATACCCCTTAAGGAAAGCAAAATTTACTCACACTATTCAGTGGCTTTTAATCAGCAATCTTTCTGAACGTGAGTAAACTCTGAAGAACACAGAGAGACAGAGAGAAGAGAAAAAGGATGAGTTCTCTGAGAGAGGAAACGAGTCTTGTTCGCTTCTGTGGAAAATCCAACGACATCCATCGTGGGATGACTATTTATTTATACACCTAATAAAATAAAATAAAGTACCAAATACCTTTATCATACATCAACAAGTACCAAGCCATCCTTGCCATAAAACTACAAGAACCTTTACCATAAGCTCACATTTTTTCTCTAGAGTACGATATTTGACTATAAAAGTAATACATCATGGAATTAATTCCTTGAAATATTCAAAAAGCTTACGGTGCAAGGAGAAATACGTGTGTTGTGTTTGATAGGAACAAGAGCATAATAAAGACAGTTCCCGGGGTGTTTAATAATTTGCCTTATTATGCATGTGTGTGGCATATTTGGGTGAATGTCAAGTATAGAAAGTCACATGATCAATTGTCTGAGGTGCTCTATACATGCCAAAAAGAAAACCAAACCTTCTTATCAGAAACATAGTCTAATTTGAGTTACAGTATCATCATCATATTCCCCACCCATTTAAGTTACAAGACCCTATTTACTCTCCTATCTCTCTTAATAATGTGTTTATTACTAAAATGTTCTAACCTCATTAGTTCATACCATAATCACAATTCAATGCTAAGTCATTGATGTCACCTTTTTATTCACATCATATCACTATTTACCCATATCTTCAGGACCAAACTGAAAATCATGGATGAACCATGTCACACTTTCAGGCTAAGACGTAATCGCCTCATATAGACTTAAAGTGGAATATCTAGCTAGTCAGGTAAATCAAGGTCATGCTATGCTGCGTACAATTAAGCAAGTCAATCAACATAAAATAAGTAGCACAAAATTTCACATTTCAAAGTAAAAACCCCACAAGCAATCTAAAAAAATGCAATTAAGTGGAGCATACAAATCATTTCACAATCAAATAAATACGACAGAGAATTGAAGTCTTATTACCAAGCCTTTGTGAGGGTGTAAATTCAATTATTAAAAATTAATTTTTTTTTGGGATTATTCAATGAGTGCACCATTTTAGATTATTTTATTATTAATTTCTTTCTTATTATTTCATGCGCATATTAACAGTCATACAAGCATAAATGTCAGTATAAATTGGCATAACTTCCATAAAGGCATAACATCGGTACAAAATTAAAAATGATCATAAAAAATAATAGTGGTATAAAATTTAAAAAATCATAAAGGCAAAAATCACATCTTTTCATTTTTTCATTCATTAATCATTTTGCTCTTTCACTTTTAACCTTTATCAAGGTATATCACGACCTTCTTCTTTTAACACATTCTTTTCGTATATTAATAATTCGGTCTCTCATAAGCATAAACTAATATATGGTCATTGTTATCAATTCGACCTATCGTGGATATAATCAAGGATGTAACAGTTATTATTAATTCGACCTCTTATGGGCATGATCAAGGATATAACCGTTATTGTCAATTTGGCCTCTCATGGATATGATTCAAGAAGGGACGACTCAATACTGTTAGATGCCTAAAGCTAAGCTTCAATGGGGCCTTAATTTTTTACTATAAAAAATGGAAGGAAAACTTTCACTATATATCTTTTTATTGTAAGTCTACTTTTTGCGATAAATGTCGAATGTCTCACTAACTTCCTCGTGAGAATCCTTTTAAGTTTGTACCATAGATTCAATTCTTCCCTTTTTTTTTTGATTTATGAACAATCGAAGTCATATTTTTTGTTAACATATTTGATATTATTATAAATTATTAAAAAGACAATAGATAGATATAAATTACGTGGTAAACATCTAAATAAATAATTTTTTAGATGAAAATAATACATAAAACTTGAAACAATAGAACTTGATTCAATAAGTTGATAACTTTATTGAAAATATTTATTTGATACCTTAATATACTTTGTAAAACAAAATACAAAAATAGAAAACTCACATATGTTATATTTAGTCAAAGACTCCCTTAAAGAAATAAAGAAGAACTATAAAGTGTACAAGTACATTAAATATTTTAGAGAAAAAGATTAAAAGTATATTATAGAGAAATCGATGATAAATCTTCTTTTTATTAATATACTAAAAATAGATTGAATATCAAAAATATAACCTATTATTGAAAAAGGACCTAAAGCCAAGGCTTCAGTGGCTTTACCCAAAAATCACCCCTGGATTCAAGAATTACAGTATGTTTATCAACACCAATAAAGAATGTCATTGAGCAAGTCACAACATAACACTTAAATGTATAAGTCATATTAGGTCTTTATTACTCAGTGATCACTAGATTTACTTCCACGAGTTTTGAAATTTAGGGTTTAACATCACCACCCACAACTAACACATGCAAGCCTTGTTTTATTTTTCACCTCTTCACATTATTACATCATACGCACAATTTAGCATATTTGCGACTCAGGTAGCTTCATTATTAGAACAACTAAAAAACCTCCTCACCACTTTATCTTACAATATAAGCATAACATCTTAACTTCTTCATAACTTAACTAGGATCATTTGTAGAACTATTAGGAAGAACATGATATCATAACTTTTATTCACAAATCGATCCCTTTTTGAGCACATAACACATGCAATCACAAAACATCATGTAATTAATCAACAACATAATATTTGAGATTAAAGCAAGGTTTTCATATATTTTTATCCAATCTCGACTCCATGCCCGTAGGCCTAAATATGTTTTTTTGCCTTTAATTTTAAATTTTAATAATGTGAAAATTTAGTCTACTACTCAATAAACCTAATCTATCTGGGTACCAAGTTTGCTTGGATATTTTCATGAGATTAAGCCTCTATTCTGCGAGCCAGAGGTGGTGATGACATTCATGAAAAGTTTCCTGGATGAATTTGCATGATAGGTTTCTTCTTCTTTTGCAGAGGGAGGCAAGAGTGGAATACTTATGACCCTTATGAAATTAGGATACGAAAAGATCTTATTTTTAATTCAAAATAAGGTTTAAAATTAATTCTAAGTTGGAACTGGACGACTATCTGATACTCGCTTTATCGCTTTACTACTATAACTGTACGGCTGCGGCAGTAATTTTCAAAAAATTTTAAATTTAAATTTTGAATTGAATTTTTAAGGTGGGATTGATTTTTTCAAGGGTTTTCATGTGCTAACACAATAACGAAAACGGGTCGTTACAACAACAAACTCTTTTGGGAAAATATGTTTTTTGAGAATTTACATTGAGTCACTTTATTGTATAACAAATTCTTTTGGGAAAATATGTTCTTTGAGAATGTACAACAAACTCTTTTGGGGAAATAATTATTATCTTTATTAATTTGTACACTCATGCAAAGAACCTTATTGACATTGCCTATCTAGTCATGGCTTGTAGGGGATCATCCATGTATTGTGACGGTGCACAACCTAAACCAATCATATAATTCATGGTCAAGAGTCTTATTAACACTGTTTATCTAACCTTGCAAGGTATTTCACTTTCAATCTTTCATATGATGATTGTTTTCACTTTTCAACTTTATTTAGAAGTTTATCACAAGTCTTTTTAATTCAAGACATTATTTTTTATAGAGCAATTCAAGATTCTTGGTTCTGCACTTTGACAATTACAGAATCAACACTACAACATAGCAACAATGCAACCACAACAGCTCAACATATAGCCGACTCCACATCACAAACGAATAAAAAAAATTGGCCTTCACTAAATGACTATCAACTTCTATTAAGAGTCTATCTATGTTTAGAAAAATCATAACCTACCTCGAAAATGACAAGAAAGACGCAAGCTAAGAGAAAACTCTTTCCCTTCTCATAAAATTGTGTAATTCTTAATCTTTAGCAGTTTCTAAAAATAGCGTAAATGCACAAAATCATTAACAAAGCAAGATTATGACTTGAAAATTCAATTTGACCATTCCTATCCAATTCACATGGCTTCAAACCATAACTTTAGGTCTTTTCAACCTTCATTCCTCTCAGGTTCATTAGCTTTCAATAAAATTTGAAGTTCTAATGGGTGAATTCCCTAATTGCAATGCATAATAAATAACAAAAACTAATTTTTAAGTGAAAATTCTTACCCCCGATTCATCTTGTCCAACTTAAGGTTATAGCCATTATTTTCCACCATTGTTAATCCCAAGAGTTCTTAAAATTCAAGTGATTAAAATTAAATTATTGGGGATGATGGAAGGCTTATTATGGAGAGAAAAATACTCAAAATCTTCTCTCTATCCTAAAATCGCTCCCTGTTTTAAAAAACTGAAAAGTAGAAAGAGTGTTCAAAAAACCACCTAAAGTTAGAAACAATATTTTTTCGCTGTGGTAGGACGGTCTTTGCTGTAGCGAGAATCGTCTCGGCTCGACGAAACTTGACCCACTACAGTGAGACAAACCACTCCTAAATAGCAAGTTTCACCCTATGGTAGTTTTTTCCTATTTCACAATACAAACATAATATTTGGACACCAAGATTCAAGCCTATTCCGGTAAAATTCATAACCTGAGTTATGGGTTATGAAACCCGAATTTAATTTTGAAAACTGCTACAAATAGCTATTCGAGTTCACTATTCGAAATTCAATACTAGAAAAGTTAATACTCATTCACAATTTCATTGTTTCACTCAAAGTGTACCTGGTTCAAATTTAAGCCGAGACTATCCTATTTTGAGAGTTTTCTAACTCTCAATTTTGGGGTCTAAACACTAGGTAACCTAAGCCCAAGAAGTATCATGTAACGATGGTGTGTTACAAGAATATGTGTGTCTATTTGTTCAATTTTATGTAGTTTAAACGCCTATTTGTGTACACCAAAAATTTTAAAAATATGGCTAGTTAAGCCCAAGTTGAAGAGCACATTTATGTATTTTGCCTTCAATTAGTAATGTCAAATGGCTTATTGCCCCTTTGGTTAAGTTTCTAAGATCAAATTATTTTGAAAAATAATTTTTTCTGAAAAATACCTTTGATGAAAAATAATTTATGTTTGACTAATCAATTAGAATAATATTTGAGCAGTAACAAGTATTTGGCGAAACTTTTGAACCAAACTTGTGTAGCAGAAGTTAATTTTAAAATCTAAAAAATTGGGTTTTGCTAGTATTTTTGAAGCGCAAAGTACATAAATAGACCAACGTCTCCCAATAATTACTATATTAAATATTTTAAGATTCATAAACATTGGTTATTTATTTTATGTATATTTGAATATTTATGCATTAATTTTTCTATGTATTTTGATGTATTTTAATGCCCATGTATCCAATTAATACATCCAATGATATAGTCCAATGATTAGTGATTGAGAGCTTTAATTTTCAATGGAGGTAAAAATGGGAGAATTTATTTTCTAGCCCGTTACAAATTTTTTATTTTTTTAATTTTTTATTATTTTTTTTAATTTTTTATATATAAAAAATTTTATTTTTACACATAAAAAATCTTAAAAAAACGTTTTCCTAAAATAAAGCTGTGAGTAGTTTGGTTAGCCTAGAACTGAAGATGTTTCATTTGTTGGACGTCAGCATTCTTTGCTTTTCCTGTCTTTTTCTTATTTTCTCTTTCCTTGTTTTTCAACAGTAGATTATACCTGTAATCCGGGACGGTCTGGGTTAGTCCGGACCAGTTGGTCCATGGCCCGGCTGGGCTCCGGTCCGGTCTGGTCCCCCCCAATCCGGGCCGAGCTGAAATGGGCCGGTCCAAACCGATCCAAAATCGTTGATCCGGACCGGCCCAAAGCACGTAAACAGTATCCGAGCCAACCCGCCGTGAATAGTGAACCGTTTTATAAAAAATAAAATTAAACGCGTTTAATTAATATATAT
>JBDJHY010000049.1:17246040-17261380 GCA_039654485.1 Withania somnifera | reverse complement strand
ACAGGAAGAGAAAAAAAAACAGCTCTTGTAATTCAGAAGCAGCTTCTGAAAGCTTCTGAAAACAAAGCTGAAGAAGAATGTAATTAACAAGCTGAAAAGCCAAAAAAATTAGAATTAAACAGCTGATGGGAAAAATGTAACAAAGTGAGAACAACAGCTGCTGAATAATGTTACTGTAATACAGAAACAGGTACTGAGATAACTGAATTGGAGATTATATTAACAAACTTGAATAAAAGTATAAAACACTACTGTAAAAAGAGTTGAATAAAATTACAACCTGAAAATGGAAAAGAAAAACCTAGACCAAGCAGAGAAACAAAGACAAGAAAAAGCTGCAGCAGCAGAGATTAAAGAAGAATGAAGAAGAAGAAGAAAGCATACATGGAGCTCGAAGATCACCGGAAAGCAGTAGGAACCCTAGACCAGCAGTGAAAGCCTTTTTTTTTACCCAACTTTAAAGAGTTCGACTTTATTTACTAAAAAAAAAAAAAAAAAAGTGTACGCTTCTGCCGCTTCATGCTGCTGCTTCTTCCCCCTTGTCTTGCTTCAGTATCTAAAGTGCCAGACTCAGACCCCCACTTCGCTTCGCTTCACCGCTCACCTTAAGCTATGAAGCGAGTGGTTTTTACAACTATGCTTCCGCATCAAATTGAAGGCAGCAAATAGAATTATCGAAAATTCTAAAACCAGTTTAGCAATTAAAGATATATCTGGACTTCGTCGAAATTACATTGTGACGATGCAATGCTAAAACTAATTGATTTTAATTGCAACTTGATGCATAAGTACTATATTTTTACATGTTATGCAGTTCTTTTCCTGTAAAATTGTGCACTTCAATTCGAAGAAGTATGTACTTTGCTTCTTGCTTTTCATTTATTATCCCATGAATATTGTCACTCTTTTTTCACTTTTTTAATCTTTATTATTTGTTTCATTTGCGATTTTCACTAGTAAAAACACTGGCGTCAACAGAACAAAGATAACAACTCATTTTAGCTGCAAACCAGAATAACTAAGGAAGTGAACAATTACAGTGTCATACTTTTTGATGTCCCCACAGCTTGTCTGGAGAGCTTGTGCTTTATCTCTTCAGGATCTTCAGTGAAACTGTATCCCTGACGCTTGCTGGATATCGTTATCACTCCAGGTTCGACTTCCTGCTCTGGTATGTCGCATTTACCATTAAAAGGTTTCATGTAACAGAACCTATAGTAATATGTCAAAACAAGATTTACAGAACAAAACATTTAGTGAATATGAGGCAAATACTTTTAATAAATAACTTGATTGAAAAAAAAATGGTACATGAGAAAAAAGGCTAAAAGATTTAGCTGTTATAATGACCTAGTGAACAAGTAGAACTTCATGTAGAATTCAGACAAGAGAAGCAAACAACATAGCAGAACTGAACCCAACTAAAATAAACATTGTATCGCAAAAAATTAGATCTTCTACAAAGACCTTTTTCCATTACCTAAAATTGACTCTCTTTTTTTTTTTTTTTTTTTGAAAACGTAGCATTTGTGTATATTTGACTAAATTAGTAAATAGAATGATGTAAACTGTCTAACCTAAAAGTTAAGCTTGTTAAAGAGGACATGTTTATTTTGAGCACACACATAGGACATATTTGTTTGCTTTTAGAATGTCACTTGGAAATATCTACAAGAATCTTGATTTACAGCGCAAAAGTATATAAATGTATTGTTCAATGGTTTAAAACTATCAGAAGAGTTCGGAAATTAAATGTAGCACGGCATTCACAAGTACAAAATGCAAAAGCTCGCAATTACACAGTTAACAAGGATCACAAAAAGAAAACCATAAATGATAATCACATGAAAACATTCTTTACAAGAGCAGTTCAGTATCTTGGTTAAGAGAAAGAACTGATGACATGAACTAACGACTATATTGCTCGGAGTCTTCAAAAATGTCAACGGGTGCGTGTCGGATTCTCTAAAAAGTAGTGTATTTTTGGAGAATCCGACATGGGTGCAGCATCAAAAGTAAAAAGCCCGCGCAACTTTGACTAGAGATAAGACTAATAGGCTTTTTGGGATAAATCAAGATAAGATTCTTAGTATTAACTGAGCGACAGTATTTTTAAAAGTAAAAGTGCAAAAAGAACAGTAAGTTTCATGGGTCTTGAAATGAAAAGCAAAGTGCAGATATTAATCCAACTCTTCAAAGTTGAAATTCAAAGAACCGAGAACTTTTTCTTTCGATCACTTTGTGCTTCATTGTTTGAAGGGAACATTTCTACAAAGAAAAAGGCTTAACCCATGAAGCAATAACCCCTCGCTTCAATTCACTTCATCGCTTTAATCGATAAAGCCACAGCTTTTAATAATACTGCAAAAGAAGCTCCTTTTTATGTCATATTATTCAGGTAAGTCAAGGGAAGTCAGATAAGACTCTTACCACTGAAGTGGTAAAGTCTTGCTGTTGAAGCCATGGCTCATCATTCTCCACTTTCTACATTTGTCACACTGCACCCACTCGTTATCAGGTTTGTAGACGCCAGTACCTGCCTTCTGTAAGAGAGGAAAACCCAAGTTAAAAAAATGGTGAGAATGCCATCTTTGATAAAATGAACCATTAAGCCTAAGAAAGCAATAGAAAGGCTACAGAAAGACTTGACAGACCCAGCTAGATCAGTCAAAGAAATGCCGGCATAAGCTAGATTGTGAGTGTACTGATATTTCAAAAAGAGAATCAAACAAAGAACAGGTTTAATGGTACTCTTCAACAATTTTTCTTGCAAGGCACTGCTGCCTATGTGGACAGCAGTTAGGAGTCATACTCACAGATTTGTAGATTACAGCATCAATTTTGAAATCTAAACATAGTTTCGAGGTTACACATGAAGCAGAAACATTTGAACAATTTCCTCATGCTTTATTTGTGATCAGATGGACCACATTAAACAATTTATGTGCCAAATAAATCACTTCATCAATCTCCACAAAGGGGAAATCAACAGGGCATTAGCAATGATTTCTGAACCTGAGGCCACCTTTACCGTAGCATCACTGAACTGATATTTTTTCTTCAAAGGTTTTGTATTGTGTTGCTTATCATTGCTTCACTGAGTTTGCTTGCCCTTTCGAGTCCACTTATTAAATTTTATTTTGTTTTGGTCGCATGAATACGATAACCATTTTATCCTTCAAATTACTCCCACAGAACTCGTTTAATTAGTTCTCATCCAAAGTTGACGGCATGATTTTAAGCTATTAGATTGCATCCTCCATACTAAACAGCTATCCCATCAAAACTTAGCAATCAAATGATAAAGTTGAAGAGCATCACTATAGCTTCCAACCCATGCCAAAACAAAATATCCCATAAAAAATAAACTCAAGACTTGGGACAGAAAAGGAGGGAAAAAGTAGCTTCAGTACCACAAATAAAGTTCATAATAGATTAGTGTAGTGAGGAAGTACCCATTCAACTTTATCAACACGTTCATCTAAGTATTTGTCTGATTTTTCAGCCAACCACTTCTCCAATTCAGCATACGCTTCACAGTCCTGGAATCCTTGCTTATTATTATGCACCCAAACATTACCGTTATCATCAGCCTATGCCAAGAAAAATTAATTTGACATTGAGAGTGACATGATATTATGTTTTATTACTTTTATCATAAAAAATTAAAAGAAAGGTCTTTGCTATAGCATCACCTTCTTTATAAATATTGTCAGTAAATATTCAGTTCCTTCTCCAACTTTTTAATAATTCAAAAACTTTTATAGATACATCAAGATGGCAACTTTGCCAATGTCCAAAGTGTAGATGATCCAGATCCAGATCCAGATAAAAGACAAATCTTACAGTAGGTAAATTACTATGATAACTGATGAATCATGGCCGACACCAACTGGTTTGGAATTAAGGATAGTTGCTTTATTAATATCGATTAATATACCTCAAGATGGTGTCAGATACACAAACGCATCATACTACAAGTATATTATTGATCCAAAATCTACTGAACTATCAAAGGAACATGTCTTTTCCTCTCTACACCAGAAAACATCAAGAAAATCTAGAGTAAAACATTGATAGACAAAAATAATCTTGTACCCTTATTTGGTAGACATGCATGCCCTTCAAAACTCAAGTTAATTCTCACGAAAATCATATTATTAGAAATTTATAACTAACTATTAGAAATTTATAACTAACCCTAGGAATCTTCCAGCTCATTATTTATCTCTTGTTTAATCATCGTTAAACTTGTAATTGTATATCTAATGATTTTTTGCCTTTTGACCCTTTTATCTGCCAGTAATTTCTCAGCCTTTCACATGCTCAAAGTTAAGTTACTCCACGTCACCAACAATAACCACCATGTCATCTTCATAATTTCTTAAGCTTATTTTCGTCTTTTTCATACTTATTTGGAAATACTATATAATGTAAAAGTCACTGTACTAAACATCTTCGATACAGAATTCCACGCTGTAGTTGAGAAAAGGTCTGGCTCTTTAGAGAACAAGCAGCAACAACAAAAAATGCACAGTGAAATCCCACAAGTGGGGTCTGGGAGGGTAAATTGTATGCAGACCTTACCCACAACTTGTGGAGGCCTCTAGAGACTAAGCAAATGGATAAAAAAAGAGGACATATAATATGGGAGGTGGGAGTTACATCTAAAAAAAGTTAAATTAACTTTAATGGGAAATTAAATAATTTGTGTATATAAAGTTCATCATCGTATATAAAGTTCATCATCAAGTGTCAAGCACTTGTGTGAAAGAGGGGGAAATTGGCTCATGCCCTAGACAGAACCTATTCAAGATGTTGCTTTGTAAAAATACCCTAGCGCTTAGGGGCGACCTAAAACGTTTAACAGACTCAAAATCTATATACACAAACAAATATACTACTCAACTATAATTTAGGGATCACCCACAAAATAATACAACACGTCACTACAACTCTTTTACAAAAAAAAAAAAAAAATTCTCCATCACACAGAATTTAATGATGGCAATGCTATGCTAATTGCTAATTAAATTTAAGGAGAAACCAAAAACAACATTGTTCATAATTATGAGTAAAATGGTGTAATTTCAAGTCATAAAGGTCAGAGAAGTTCCCAACATATTTACTGCAAAAACATTATTAACTTGAAAAAAAGAAACTGAAGAAGAGGAAGAAAATGTTCACCATTAAATTTGTGACATCAATAACACCAATAACACCACGACCTCTATCTCCATTATGCATCATGCTCCCAACTCTCTTGTAAGCCTGAAATAGAATAACCATGTCAGCTACTATACTATAATTGGAGGCTAGACATGAGCCAAAAGTGTACATAATCTTTATATATTCACCCAATCTATTCTGAAAACAAGAATAATATTTTTCGTCATATTTTTTTAGGAATCAAAAGGTTAGCCTCCTAATCCCTTAAGTTAAGAACCACTCATTGACTTCAACGTATTTGGAGTGAACAAATTGTAATCAAGACACGTTTTCAGAAATATAAACTACTGATGTAAGAGGTTTCATTGTCATAACCGTATACGGCTTCATGATAGACTACAATTTGTACTCAACAAGAAAGACGAACTGGGAAAGAAAACGAGCCTATAGTTTTCCAGTTCATCCTGGATTTTCAAGTATCTAACAATCATTTGATATCAGGTCATCTTGACCTTCAAATCAAGTATATGCTGAAATACAAATACAGTAAGGGATATTAGGGGGAGGTTAATAATCAAAAGTCAGCTTCAGGAATACGAATCCACACGATCATGTAATAGTATCTTAATGGAAGCCATAATTTCACTCATCAAATAATATAGTATATGAGAACTGCATAATTACAATCAGGACACGGAATTAGGAATCCAAATTATTGAGATAAGGACTCTATTATCACCATGAGCCATAGCATCAATAATGGACTTTGAACTCAACAACAGAAACAGGGGGGAACGAGTAGATAGTCATACAATGCATCCTATATTTTTCAAGTATCTAACGAGTAACAATCATTTGATATCAATTCATAGTGACCTCCAATTGAAGTAGCTTGTACCTTCTTCTTATTATCAACCACAATACTTTTTCCAGAAACACAAGGCCCTAAGTTTACAGGAAAGTTGTTGCTAATGTAACTTGATCAATCTAGAATGGGGGCCAGTTTACTTAATTCAGCCTGAAGAATAGGATAACCACAATCTTTACTTAAACCCTGAAGTCCATCATCTTGATCTGATCCATTTACATCTGGATAGTTCCAATTTAAGTAGGCACTTATTAAAAAAGAAGGGACACGGGTTTGATCCATGATATGCTTGAGATATGGTGAACTCCAGATTACACTCACGGTAGGAGAAAGGATATAAAACCAAGTATAATATCCTTGTTTAATCATGATTGGTCAGATAACAGATTAAGAAGCTTAGCATGCAACCCAGTTCCGCCAAATCTCTGTATCCAGTGGTACTAGTAACTCTAGGTTGCGGCATTAGAGAAATTAGTTAAGACTACTCATGGTGACTAGACAGAATTTGCTAAAAGCAATAATTTAGAAGGCCTCGCTATACAAGATATTTAAACAAGAGGAAGGATACATCTAAGTGTACACAGGGCTACAAATTAAAAGTTTCTAACCCAAAGTGGATAAATCAGCAAATGTGTTGTTTTCATAAAGTGGACAGGTTACAATAAAATAGCTTCACAGTTCCCAATGTCACATAACAACATAGAAAGGAAAAAAAAAACCTAAGTTTTATGTCCAATTCATCCAGCCAAAGGTAGACCAATGAAGAACAATTAAATAAAACCAGAACATAATCCAACCAGTCAACTACCATTTCACAAAGCAGATTCCAAAACAAGTTAATTTCCTGTAATTAGCCATTAAATATTTCAGAAAAGAATTCAGTATGTGCATTAAGATGCAGTGCTACTCATTATTAGTTAAGCTAGCTTCTAAAAAAGATTGCTAAGGAACTCATTCATATATTTTAGCATTTGAACTGTCAAGAATTTTCATGGAAGTTCACTAAAATCATCTTTTCTGGTTGTTGTAGATGTTTAACTATCAAAACCTAGGTGAAAGATAAAATCCATTGAAGGACCAGCATCATTGCCTCATTGGTCGATTAAGCATGCATGGGAGCGTGATTCCTAAAGTAAGAAACAATAAATCCATGTAAGTATATATGCAACAGAAGATGACATGCATTATCATCTATGATAGGGAAATAAATTAAGAACTCAAAAAACCTGTTCCATAAAGGGATCAAGCTGTGAATATGACAACAATTTAATATCCCTGGGAACCTACCGAAACAAATATACATCAACACATACTTCACTTACCAAAAGCTCAGGAGTTAGATCCAAATGCAAATGTAAACTGAAACAGGACATCTTAAAAAGTCAAGAAGCAGAGGACAAGAATAAGTTCCAACAGAAAAGAGAGAGAATGTTCCATGCAAGCAAATATCTTTTTCGCTCACCGCTACTACGGGAATCGCTTTTGCTTTCTTTTCCTCTCTTAGTTCGATCACAATGAGATTATGAACTGTAAGCAAAAAAAGAAAACACCTACTTTCTTAAATAATGAAGATGGGAAGAACGGATGACCAATGCTTACCTCTATTAGACGTCCATGCCAGTACAGAAAAATACCACAATTTGCTTCTTCCCATTCCAATTGACTGCAACCCAGCGTAAGCTGAACCAATTTTCCCATAATAGTACCAATTTCCACAACAGTCCTGTTCAGAGATCTTGCTAAAGGTCGGCTTTTAACCTATTAAAAACACAAAAAAATCACTCTCCAATCTTATTTGCAATAAATTGGATCAGCCTAGGCAACTGTTATACAAAAGCCAAATGTATTTAAATACCTGTGATCCTTGGACATATATTTTTATCCGTGGATCAAGAAAGATCACTTCCAAATAAGATCTAAGTGAATAGTCCAAAGGAACCTAAAACCAAACAACTGCAACTTAGAAATATGACACGCGCGAGAGAGAGACAGAGAGAGAGAGAGAAAGAGAGTTGAATCTAAGTTATAAAAGAAGGTAATCAACCATTTGAGTCATCTGGCCTGGACGAGCTCTGACCCGTTTAGTACGAATGAGAATATCACCCTGATGGAAGGAGCTCCCGCCAGTTATTCCAGACTCCCATTGCAGGCAATAACTAGATCCCCACTCCTCCAGATTCCAGATATATATATGTGTTCCTGTGCCATCCTTACTGAATAGACCTACTTTTTGACCAATGAAGTACTTATCGAACGGTGAAAATTCCTTAATAGCTTTCAGGTTGTGTTTGAACAACGCCTCATTTTCCTTATCCAGCTCCATAAATTGCCCATAACGGTAGTAGCTTACAATCGGTATCTCCAGATTCTGCAGCATAAGAATGAGCAGATAAAGACAAGCACACAAATTACAACCAAAACAAAAAGTCTAACAAGTTCGCTTGGTGCGTACATCTTTTCCTTCATTGAGTGTCTGGGAAAGGAAAGCAATTGATCTAGAGTTAGAAGTCTGTGTCAGAACCAATGTATCTTTCCCAAGTTTCATTGCCCCAGTCTGCACAAATAACACCAATGGAACAGTAAAAATATCATGTTACCAAAATTCAAAAGCTATCAGGAATTGCAGCATAAGGTGAAACCTAAAGAAACCCAAGCAAAAGGAGATGCATCAATATGCCAGCATTATATTGCTATCCAACATTTTTAAAAATGAGGAAGTCATTATCATTATAACAGGATTCAGACTCAGAAGTCTTTACTGTTCACCATGAAGCTTGTTACTAACAAGCACATGGTTTAAAAGTCAATTGCATGTACTTTCTGCAGGATAATGTTTTAGCTTAGCATTCACAACTTTTTGGATACACCCCATGTGCATGTAGCCATGTTGGTACCACCATATTGTCAAATTATTAATTTCATTAGATTGTATCATCAATTGCTGGAGTCGACATGGAACAAACATTTTATTTCATCCAGAACATCAATAGAGGTGTGAATTTGGTCAGTTAAATCAGTTTTGTTAATTCATTCAACTTATGTTTGTAGATAGGCAAATTGATCACCTGCTACAGAATTTTTTTCCTTAAACTTGTAAAAATGAATTGTCATACTGTGCTCTGTTTTTTATTGGGAGGGGTTTGTTCCCCTGAAGATTATCTCACTTGGGCCCCTTAAGTAGCTTGTGTGAATTGAATGAACTTAAAAGTACATCCAGTTTAAGAAGGAAATAATAGAAGACAACTAATTATGTAGCTGGAATAAAATTCTCACCCTGATTTCAGGTTTTGCAGGACTAAAGAAAGTATTTGGAATGCAAGTTTAGCGTCGCACCACAGGAGGTTGAGGGGGCGGTGAGGATTGATACAACCCATCCATAAAAGAGAAAGTTTCTAGTATGTGGGGCCTATAATCTAAGGAAATGAGGACATCAAAGAGGATGCCGCTCATCGTATTGGAGCGGCATGGGTGAAATGGAGGCTCGCCTAATTTCAGGTTTTGCAGGACTAAAACATAGTACTTAGAGTGCAAGTTTAGCGTCGCACCACAGGAGGTGGAGGGGGCGGTAGAATTGATACATAACCCATCCATAAAAGAGAAAGTTTCTAGTGTGTGGGGCTTATAATCTAAGAAATGAGGATATCGACGAAGATGACGCTCATCGTATTGGAGCGGCGTGGGTGAAATGGAGGCTTGCATCCGATGTCCTATGTGATAAGATTGTGACACCAAGACTTAAAGGTAAGTTCAGTAGAGTGGTCACTAGATTGACTATGTTGTATGGGTGAAGTGATGGCTAGTTAAAAACTCGCACGTTCAGAAGATGAAGTGCAGAAATGTGGATGCTTAGATGAATGCATGTGCATATTAGGAGAGGCAAGATTACAAAAGAAGATATACGGGGCAAGGTGAGAGTAGCATTCGGGATGGACGAGATGAGAGAAGCAAGAAAAAAATAATCCGGGCATGTTCAGAAGATGTGGTGGCGGAGATGAGGATGTTCAGATGGATGTATCGGCATATTAGGAGAGAAAGTATTAGGAATGGGGTTATTCGAGACAAGGTTGAATTGACCTCGGTAGATGCCAAGATGAAGGAAGTGAGACTGAGATGGTTTGGGCATGTAATCAGGCTTGACCTCATATAGCCTTGTTATTGTATTATGTCGTTTGTGGGATTGTTTGTCTTGAGGGGGGGTCTATCGAAAACAGTCTCTCTACCTCATAGGCTATAAGGTACCACTGCATACACTCTTCCCTCCCCAGACCTCACGTTGTGGGAATATACTGGGTATAGTTGTTGGAGGTGGTGGTGGTGTATGTAAGGAAGAGGAGCACAGATTCTTCGGAGAGAAGGGGTGGGAAGTTGGCAGTGATGGGTTTGAGAAACAGAAGAGGTAGACTAAGAAAGAATGGGGAGAGGCAATTAGGTTGGACTTGGTGCAGCTTTATCTCGTTGAGGACATGACCTTAGATAAAAAAGCACAGAGGTTGAGGATTAGGATAGATGATTAGTAAGTAGTCGAGCCTCCCAAAGGTACAGCAGAGTCTAGTCTAGAGCACTGATCCGTTCCCTTGCTAACATTAGTACTATTATGCTAGCATTATCCCTTTCTTCAATTGTATTGCTATTGTTGTTTTACTTTAGTTATCCTTTCTGTCAATACTTTTCTTCCTTCAATATTTTTATCATAGTTTTCATTTCATGCATTTCTTTAAACTTATTCTAAAAAAACAATTTTCTCGAGTTGAGGATCTATAAGGTAGGGGGTAAGGTCTGTGTACACCACACCTTCCCCAGACTCCACTTGTTGAATAGAATTATCACCCTGTCTCTCTAAGAAAAGTGGGGAAAAGATCATGATGGACAAGGATAGTATTTTTAACTTATATAACTAAGAACATTAAATGAGATCCACTCATTAGGTTCTTCAGGCAACAGATAGGGACCTCGAGAGTTTCGCATCAAACGGTAATAGGGCAGACATTAACCTACCTTAAAACCAATTCCGAATCTCCCAATACGATTAGGGTCATCCACATCAGGCTGTCTGTGTCCAAAAGAAACCATATGAAGCATCTCCTGATGGCTCATTCCACACCCATCATCTATAATGCACAGCATGGGAATTTCTCTGCCAACTGCTCTTGAAAATATCATGTCAATAGAAATTTCCAACCTGTCAAATATCCAGTAACAGCAACGTGAAATGAGGAACCGTGCAACTTAAATGCACAAAAATAAATGGTAACCTCAGCCTTTCCCCACTTTACTAGCGTGCAAGCAAGGCAAAATGATCAAGTAGAAGGAAAAGGAGAGTACAATACCGAAAATCATTTTTTAAAATAAATAAATTCATTAGCTAGCAATACCAGAAAGGGAAATATAGACATAATATAAATAAGGAGCCAGTAAAGAATCAGTTCCCACGAAAGTAACTTGTGTACCTACTTAGTTGCTTTCGCATCTCTAGAATTGTCCACAAGCTCTGCGATTGCTCCAAAAATCCAACCAGAATGGGCGTGACTTAGAGTATTCAGAAAACTAGGATTTGCACGCACAAAATTACTCTCCAAGGAAAGATTGTGTTGATTTGTTTTTCCAGTAGCTTTGGCTGACAAATCACAAGTTCGGGCACCTACAACAGCCTTCTCATTGTAGGGAGAACAAGTATCCTCTATCACAGAAGAAGTTGATCCAGAGCCCTTACCTATGGGACATTCACTTGGTTTTCCCCTACCCCCGTAACAAGCAAATGTACAGCTGAATCCTGAGCCTTCTTTGGGAGGAAGTATGAAAAAATGAAAGCACTCATGTTTTCCAGTAGCAACCTTCATCATCATGTCAAAAATAATTGCAAGCTTCAATTGCAAAGCAATAAGAAAAGACAGGTATTGGATAGACAAATAAAGTTTTAAAGTACACAGCGCACGAGAAAAAGTAAGCAAGAAACAAAACATTTGCTGCACATTTCCTCTTCTTTTCTTTTTTGGGTGGAAACTAATCAAAGCAGTAACACGTATATTCAGGATTTGCGAAGTAAGTTTACCCTTTTGTGTTTCTGAAGGAAACCAAGGAATTCTCCCCACTCCTTTTCCTGATGAGAATTTTCTGGAGAACAACGCAACAAGCAGCAGGATAACCCAGAGAGGTCTAATTTTACTTGTCGGACAATCTCTGATATATCCCAAACAGAAGGCCTGCCAAGCATTTCAGATAAGCGCACATCATGATTTGCATCAATGGAGCAAAGTGAGGAAGGGTGGAAACCCTCTGCGCAAGTCATTGCCCAGTTGATAGCTTTAGATCTTCAAAAGAACATCTCATGATTTAGAGTTAACATAAGGAAAGAAATAAGAACAGTAAAGCCTTGTTAACTGTAGATCATGAAATTAGTCAATCAGAAATCAATTTTCTGCTTTTGACACAACTTATCATGTTAATCCTTCTGCATCACCATGAAACATTTTTTTTTTCTTTTTTATAATGGACATATGGTACCTTACTCATACTTGGATTGGATGAACAGGTTGTATTTAAATTGCATCAATGGCTACAAGGGAAAATTGATTAAAACCTCTCCACATGCTTTTGCATAGTATGCATCATTTTGCAGAGGAAGAAACCTTGGACCAATTTGTAGATAGGACAGTATTGATAATTGAATAACATGGCACAGCAGATGGTCACGAACATGATGACTTGGTGGTAGTAGAAGAAAGAGAGAACGATGTCTGCTAAAGGAAGTAATTTGGGGATTCAGCAGCATCACTTAGTTTTAGTAGTGGATCATGCAGCTGTAATTGGGAAAGAAAAGTGGAGACTTACAAAGGTGAAAAGGAGAGTATAAATTTGGTTTTCCAACAGATTCGAAAGCTAATCCTTAATTTACCATAGAGAAAGAAAAAAAAAAGCTTGTTGGCCAGTGACAAACAACTCTACCGAAACAGTAACTAGCATCCATCAGAAATTGGAACAAGAAAATACTTTATTATCGTTATAAATTGAAATAAGCAAATCTGATAAACTCCAATAGAGAAAAATGCTTCCAGATCCAAGTTTTCCATCAAACAAACTTCTGAATTTTCTTATTTTCCCTCAAGAAAAGAAAATAGAAGGTATTCACGACTAAAACTGGAAAGTTTATAGCAGCAGATAAAAATTATATCAGCACATAATGTTCCATACGGTTAACCATAACATATACGGAAAAATGCATGAGCTATTCACAAGGTGAATCTAAAGCAGAACGAGTACGGGTAGTTGGCTTTACATACATATTGGCAGGTGGATTGAGACACTGTGTTCGGCATATGATTCTACTGTCCTTTTTCACCACAACATACTGTTTAAAGCCATCTACAAAAACAATTATAGTCAGATTGGCACTGGAAAAGAAGTAATGAAACAATGGATTAGTATTATATCAAGAGGAAAAAGGAGGAAACAAAATGAAGGAAATTGTTAATAAACTGATCTTTAAATATGAAGGGTCAAAGAGCCCAGTTTAGACTATCAATGCACTGATGATGCAAAGCAATATTGAATATCGCATGATCATTTGTTTCTTTTATGAATAACATCATCCT
Organism: Withania somnifera; assembly: GCA_039654485.1. NCBI lineage: Eukaryota > Viridiplantae > Streptophyta > Magnoliopsida > Solanales > Solanaceae > Withania > Withania somnifera. The sequence continues at coordinate 17,247,754 of JBDJHY010000049.1, read as the reverse complement.
CGGCAGAGCCAAGTACTGGTACACAATTACATCCATAATTCCTTATGCCTGAGCATGGAAAAAAAAATAACATATAACATGATAGCCAATAATGGTTCAAAGATTAATAACAAGAGAACAGATCATCAACTAACTTTCTCTCTTTTGGATTAACGAAAAATATTTTACCTTCGCATGATAACTCCTCCACCACGCCAAGATCTCCCATCATAAAACCTAGAATACCATACCATAGAGCAACCATAAGGGCATTGAATTAAGGAATAAAAGTATCAACCTGATGTGTTCAAAGATCCATAATATCCTAAAAGGTGAAGTTAAACTTAACTTTACAAGAACACTGTAGAGCTACTTTCTGTAGATATGGAAAAGATCAGCAAATATTGCCTAAACTGCATGCACTAGCTTATAAAACTGCTACTGTTCAGAATTCAGTGCTTATGCACCAAAAATAATATATCAGAGATATAACCTGACAAAGGACTAGTCTCTTCTAAGTCACTAAGTGAAGATGGAGGAAGTCATGATCATCTTCTCCAACAATAGCATCTAATACCAAAGAGAGCTCTCTAACTTGGAATTGATCACTAACGAAGGAGAATATTTTTTTTCTTTCATTTCTCACGTGCATTTTTTTACTTTGATATTGCTCGGTGTCCAAGAATATGAGGTGGAACCACTCAACATTTGACTTATTTAGTTTAAACTTGTTTTTGAAGTTATCGGACAAGGACAAATTTGATTTCCCAAGCCCCAGCATGGAATGATGTCTTTTTGTGGATAACCAGTTTCAGTGGTTTCCCTTTACACGCTAAGACATTTACTCTTTTCCTGCTGTGATATGTTAATTAGCTCTTGCAACCCAATGTTTTCATTTCCATCTGAGAAACATCTGTCATTTGACAACTTTAATGAGCTTGTAAGAACACTTCTTTTTTGCACTTCCTAAAGAGTTAAAAAATATCTTTACGAGTTAGCTGGGGGATTAGGATATATAATTAAAACAGCTTCGTCAGGCAAATAAAACAAATCGCACATAAATAGACTTGATTTTAAGGTAGACAAAATTATAGACTATTAAAATGTGGCTTAGGCTTGAGAAGAAACAAAAATTAGTTCACTCTTGGGTTAAAGTAAATATTTTAAATAGGAGGGATAAAAAGTCCTGTTAAGAAAAGGAAATCAAGAAAAGAGGTCTATAGAAAATTGGGAGGCGAGTGCCAGCCACCACTGTACAGCATGAACAAAATTCTTTTGTTTTTTTGTTTTTTTTTTTTTTGTGTGTGTGTGTGTTTTTGTTGGGGGACAACAGAGCTACTGCAATACAGTTATAGTAGAAGAATGTCAAATGTATTGGCTGAATTGCAACAAAATATGAACAACATACATTGCCCAAAAATGGAAATTGACCGCCATACATGGTAAGCTTGAACATTTTAATAAAATGGTAACAACCTTCAGCAATAATAAATCAAACTGTCAAACAATAAATCTACTACCATTATTTCACCATATACAATCAACACTCCAACAAACTCGTCTGTAAACTAAAACAACCGCAATGTTAACAAAAAGAAACATGGTTTTGACACCGGGGAAAAGTTGAAAGTTTACCCAAATGGAAATTAAACACAACCTGACCACCATCAAACACCTTCAACGTAAAACTAAGACAGCGCATGCATTGTAAAAACTAGCAAAAAAGCAACATACT
>JBDJHY010000049.1:17199110-17213949 GCA_039654485.1 Withania somnifera | reverse complement strand
AAAGAAATAAATTAAGAAAAATACTGTTGAATCGATAAAAACACCTGCTGCAGTGAGCAGCAAGATATACACACTTCGCTCATAAGATAATGAAGGTAATTTTACTTTCTTAATTTTATTTTTCAATTGAATTGTAATGTTTCACCAACATTATAAAAAGACAAGCCCCGTGAAAATAGAATAACTAAATAATAAAAAAAGAAAAAAGATAACCACGCAACTATAGTTGCTATATAAAATGATATTTTATCACAATATCAAAATTCCATAAATTATAAAAATTATCAATTTTTTAAAATTTTATATAATTTATTCAAATAAGAAAATTATTGTTCAAAAAATAAGATACAGACACATTGAGAAGTCACATCAAATAAATATTGTGTTTTAGGAAATTTTAAATATACATAATTTTATAAAATTTACTAATCAACAATTATATTAATTATTTATTTTTTAATTTTAAAATCCTGACTTGTGTTACATGTTTAACTAAGATACATAAGGTGGAATAGCAGAGGGGCTAACAAGCACGCGGTGTGCGTGGCCCCAAATTACAGCTCGCCAACCGCTTTTCCCCCGCTCTATATATACATTTCCTCAACTTTCCTCTCCACACAAAGCATTCTACTTCTTATTACACAAATACAGACACTTCTTTATTCTACTTCTTATTACACAAATACAGACACTTCTTTCATTTCTCTTTTACACGCCGGTTTTCTTGCCATAATGGACGTTCGCCGGCGACCTGTTAAGCCTTTATATACCTCCAATGATGCTTCCGCCGGCGAACCTCTCATCAAACCCCACAAACGACAAGTTTCATCTCCTAAAGCATCTGATGCTCTTCCACTTCCATTGTATCTCACTAATGGCTTATTTTTCACCATGTTTTTCTCTGTTATGTATTTTCTTCTCGTAAGGTGGCGTGAGAAGATTCGTAATTCTATCCCTCTTCATGTTGTTACGCTTTCTGAATTGGTTGCTATGGTTTCCTTGATCGCTTCGGTTATTTATCTTTTGGGTTTTTTTGGGATTGGTTTTGTTCAGTCGTTTGTTTCAAGGTCGAATAGTGATTCTTGGGATATTGAGGATGAGAATACTGATCAAATTATCATTGAGGAAGATAACCGTCGTGGACCAGGTGCTGCTGCTACTAATATTGGATGTGCTGTTCCTCCAGTTCGGCAAATCGTCCCAATGGTTCCTCAGCAACCAGCTAAGGTGGATTTGTCTCATATGGAGAAGCCTGCACCTATAATTACTCCAGCGGTATCTGGGGATGATGAAGAAATTATTCAGTCTGTTGTTCAGGGGAAAACACCGTCCTATTCGTTGGAATCGAAGCTTGGTGATTGTAAAAGAGCTGCTTTGATACGTAAAGAGGCGTTGCAGAGGATTACAGGGAAGTCATTGGAAGGGCTTCCATTGGAAGGATTTCACTATGAGTCTATTCTTGGACAGTGTTGTGAGATGCCTGTAGGATACGTGCAAATACCGGTTGGAATTGCAGGGCCACTGTTGCTCGATGGAAGAGAGTATTCAGTGCCAATGGCAACTACTGAAGGATGTTTAGTGGCTAGTACCAACAGGGGTTGCAAGGCAATATTTGTCTCTGGTGGTGCCACCAGTGTTTTGCTTAGAGATGGAATGACAAGAGCTCCGGTTGTCAGGTTCAACTCTGCCAAAAGAGCCGCTGAGTTGAAGTTCTTTGTTGAGGATCCCATCAACTTTGAGACTCTTTCTCTTGTATTCAACAAGTGAGTCTCATTCTTATTCTTCTTCTTTCTCTTATTTTTCTTCTCATGCCATGTTAATACTCCCTTCCAAGTACTTTACAATGTTACTAAAAATAGATAATACAGAATAATTGTTGGTTTAGAAAATCTAGATATAATTAGTAGTTTGTTTTTGCTTATGTTGACTCCCCTTTAATCATAAATATGATTATATATTAATATAGTGCGAAAGAAAAAGATCTTAATTTGAGAATAACAATAAATAAGAATAATTTTCTACTTAGGGGCGTGTAATGCAACAAATAAAGAGATCCGAAGTTGGCTAGAGTTTTATCTTCTTTTTTTTTTTTTAAATCATGCGTTTTGCCTCTCTTGTAACTTGAACCCAGAATTTTAGTTTTGGAAGTGAAGGGGGTTTACCGTCCGGAAAACTCTCTTGTTGTTGTTGAGAGTTAGCATGAAACAGTTAATACATGGCATTTTGTGAGGAGATTCTTTATCTAAATATATGTTTTTAACCCTTTCTTCTTAAGAATGTTTTTCCCCCTTATCATTCACTTCATACCACTCAAAAAGGGGAAAGAAACAAATTGTAATTTGTAGTATCTAATAGCTTACTTATTTTGTAAATGTTAAAAGATATAGTACATGTCATGTGCATGTTATCCAATATTATGCTTTCAAATTTTATAATAATTTATTTTTGTGATGGAATTTTTGCAGATCTAGCAGATTTGCCAGATTACAGAGCATTCAATGTGCTATAGCTGGTAAAAATTTGTATATGAGGTTTAGCTGTAGCACTGGTGATGCGATGGGAATGAACATGGTATCCAAAGGTGTGCAGAACGTCCTTGATTACCTTCAGAATGAATATCCCGACATGGACGTCATCGGCATTTCTGGTACTCCCTCTACCTTTTTCCAAAGATACCTCACTATTTTGAACAGATGGCTTGTTATATTAATTTAGTACTACTTACAATTTTAAAAAAGGAAGAAAATTTCTGGGTGCATCTTCAAGACAAATTCCATTTTATTACTGGTGTTTCAATTTATTGGTCTGATTTTAATTTGATACGGAAGTTAAGAAAGTAAAAAAGATTTTTTAAATCTTGTGGTGGTGTTAAGTTAATGACATCTAGAATTAGCTAAAATATCCTTTAATCCTGTGATTACGGGTCATAAACATGTCATGTGATGTTAAAAAAGGAGATATTTTTTAAAAAAATGATCTAGAAACGGAAGTAAGACCATTGCAAACAAATTGTAGATGTTGTCAGCATAATGCTAAAATGCCAGTAGTTATAGACTAGCTTATGATACAGGTCATTTGGTTCCGCACTTCATTCTTTTATCCCCACTTGTTGTAGAAATGTTTATTTAATTTAGGAATCATGTGAAATATGACAGGGAACTTTTGCTCGGACAAGAAGCCAGCAGCAGTCAACTGGATTGAGGGGAGAGGAAAATCAGTAGTTTGCGAGGCAATTATCAAGGAAGAGGTGGTGAAGAAAGTATTGAAAACTGAGGTTGCTGCTCTAGTGGAGCTGAACATGCTTAAAAACCTTACTGGGTCAGCCATGGCTGGTGCCCTTGGTGGCTTTAATGCCCATGCCAGCAACATCGTCTCTGCTGTATATTTGGCCACTGGCCAAGACCCTGCTCAGAATGTTGAGAGTTCTCACTGCATCACTATGATGGAGGCTGTAAATGATGGCAAGGACCTCCATGTTTCCGTAACTATGCCTTCTATTGAGGTAATACGTCTAACATGTGCCCTTTACTGTTTATTACAAACAACATATTCATTATAATTTCATAAGTAGATCTGGAGAGGGTAGAGTGTACGCAAATCTTATACCTAACTTGTACAGATAGAGATGTTTTTGATGGACCTGCCATTTACTATACCTTTTGTTTCTTACTGCACCTTTTTTGATTATTCCACCTCGCCTGCATCCGGTGACTGGTTAACAAAAGAACCATTCAATTACTGATATGTATTTAGGCTAAGCTAATAATATGGATAAAACAAGGAAAAGTAAGTTTAGACTAGTAGTATTAAAGAGACGGTACTTTTAACGAAGTGCATGCAGGCAAGGACAGCTTTTACTTCTTCAGATCTCAAGTTTAATAATATTAATTGAATACGTCCAGAAGATATTGACATGTATCGTCACATTGGAATATTGAGATATACAGGTGTTGTCTCTAGCAGTTGAGGTGATGCCAGAAATTTTAATATGGTCCTGAGTCCCCAGGGTGGGGTGGGTGGCCGCTGCCAATTAAACAGATTTAGAAAGGAACTCATGATAAAGTGGCATGCGTAGGAGAAGACAAACTTGCACGTGTTTTGTACTACTTTTTTGTTCCTGAATTTTTCATGTCTTTATCGGGTCTGAGTATATGTATCCATAATGCTATTATGAACAATAATTCAGGTTGGTACTGTCGGTGGTGGAACTCAACTTGCATCACAGTCAGCTTGCTTGAACTTACTAGGTGTGAAAGGTGCAAACAGGGAGGCACCAGGATCCAATGCAAGGCTCTTGGCCACAATAGTAGCAGGTTCTGTTCTTGCTGGTGAGCTATCGCTCATGTCGGCTATCTCAGCTGGGCAGCTGGTTAAGAGTCACATGAAATACAATAGATCTAGCAAAGATGTTACCCAAGTATCTTCCACCTCTTAGTAAGTGAGGATTAATAATCCCCACTTCATCGTGTACATCATCAGCCCCACTACCACGTAGCATCCTTTAAGGACAATCGTCAATAAAGACTACTCCAATAAAACTAGGAATAAAATTTTCCAATTAGGGAGACTAGAAGCAGAAGTAATTTGAACCAAAATAAAAAAAAGGATCTTCTTTTACAAAAAGTTGGACTAGTGTTGATACAAGAAGACAATAATCATGTGGGGAAGTTCAAGAAGAAAAGGACAAGCAAATAAGGTGGAATCTGTATGTACTGTTGTATTCTTTCTATGACGCCATGTGAGGTTGTAGGGTCGTTTTTCTTCTGCAAATAGGAAAGTTACCAGTGGGGTTAACCTGTAATGTACAGTCTTCCCAACACTTGGTTAATTTCATTCAATGTGCCTAGGAAGATGATCCTTCTTTTAATCTTTGTGTTGTACTTTGTTAATTTGTAATCTAGGGAGTACTGTAATGGCATCTCAAATTCCTTTCAATATTGCACTCAGAAAGTGTGCTTTTTGTATATTACTCAGAAAGTCTTGTTTATTCAAATCATTATTGTTTGTTCATGTGCCCATTTATTCCCAGAACATGGATGTATGGTGCCTAATAACATAACTTTTGGATCTCTGCTGTTCATGTGAAGATTAGGTCCCGAAATCACTATCTACAATTTAATGAACTTTAAAATAATCTAATCCACAAATATGGACCAAAATCAGAAGAGGTTTTGCCAGGTAAGGCTAATGACAGAGAATCATTTTGTTCCTGTATCTTGTTTAAAAGTATTCTAAAAGACAGCGAAAGGAGATTCATTTAGCCCTAAACAATTTGCAGATGGAGTTTATTTTGCATGCTCTGTTGGTACTAGTCAAGGTGCTCGCAATCTAAAGTTGTTTCAAAAGAAAAATGTAGGGGATTGAAGTAAAAGTTTAAATAGCTAACCAATTGATTGACTTTTCGAGTGAACTCCCAAAACTATTATACTAGTATGTCAAAATTTCCATTTAGGATAACTTGTAGCGATGAAGGACATAGTAGTTTCTTTATTTTGTGTTAGAATAATCTCATGGACAGTTCACATTCTTCTTGTGTTTCAGGCAACCTGTATTGAAAAACATAATCCTAATTGAGAAAAAACTAAAATTTTACCTAATTGGAAACTAATGGAAGATTGGAAAGACGTGGTTGGAGTAAAGAATCATGATGGGCATCCAAAGCAATCATGAATTAAAGTGTATGCCTAAACTTATTGTTTCACCAACTTTTCCATGAATCAGTAGGAACGGAATATTATTGTAACTACCACTGCCACTTCAACTATTACCAACTTATACTTGTTTAATTGATTTGGACAAGTCTTGTTGTTCCACAAGGCAAAATTTATTTAAAACTATTTTCCTGCCCCCAACACTTCCATTTTGTTGTCACATACTGCCTCTTCTATTTGGCAAATATCCTATTCCCAAAGTATTCACAACTAATCCATTTTAACAACTTCATGCTAGATGGCAGATCACGCAATGGATACTTTATTACAACTTGTTGGGTTGACTCTTTCTAAAAACAAAAAAGTAAATACGAATTTGAACTCCTTTGTTTTATTTTAGTTGATCCTTAATTAAAAATATATATTTTATTTTATTTTTATCTATTTTAACAAATTAAGAAAGTTTTTTTCTCATTCTACTTTTAGTATCTAATGACTACATAAAGTGGTAATACTAGTCATAATTAGAGTTTCAAACATTATTAGAACGATTAATTTGATAAAACGCATGTCAATATATCAATTTAATAAAAAGTAAATAATATAAAATGGAGAAAGTAGTTCGTAAGGACCAAATGTACGAGAAATTTAGATCCAATGTGCATACATGGGAGACCCTACAGTTTCATGTCGGCTCAAGCCAAGTAATCTCATTACTGTCGTGCATAAAAAAGTGGCACACACTAGGCATCAACGCTAAAATACATTATTTTAAATAACACCAAATTTGATCCTAATAAAATCTTTTTTAAAAAAATATTTTTTTCATTTCAATTTATATGATATTTTGAAGTTCTGCAAATTGCAACATCTCATAATTCCTGAAACTTTTATTTACTATGTGTTTTATTATCAACCTTACTTTCTTTTTTTAATCTGTCCAAAAAGAAATGTCATTTTTCTAAATCTGATTATAATTTTGAATTTCAATATCTCACCTATTATGTTTATACTAAGACCATGAGATCCAAAAGAGACTTTAATATATTATACATATCAATCAAATTGTATTGGAGCACCCATTTTATTGCCAGAAGAAAAGAGCATATATGCAAATGCCATTGTAACCCAGTAACTAAAACAATATAAATTCGAAGCAGAAGTATCCATTATATTAGACTGCAAACTGACGTATATTAAAATAGATATCATTATTCTCTGGTAAGAGATTGTAATTAATTTCCCGATCTTTACAATTCTAAAGAGTAACGTATATTAAAATAGATCTTCACAACCGTGATACGGAAATAACAGCATACTACCTGTCCATAAAGAATAACAAAACACCATTCTACTCTGGAGTTGGCACGCTGCGTTTTGTGCTTTATTAAAGACAGAATGCAATACGAAGTTGCCACGATATTAAATTGCAAGAGATCTGATGGTAATTACCATATCAGATGTCCTTTTCAATCATAAACATTAGCGAGGAACAAATTCTTAATACATAGAAATCAATGTAATCCAGACCCGTTGCAACACAGTACTGGAATCAAATGCTTAATACATAGAAATCAATGCAATCCAGCCACATCAATGGAACAACACCAAGCAATCAATCACTCTTTCCATCTTGGGCACCAATTTCTTGCAAGTAATGTTCAGCATCCAAAGCTGCCATGCATCCTACAAGCATGCCCCCAAAAAAGAACAAAAAGAATGTTAAACCATGTGTTATCTCAAGAGGAACATGAGGACTCAAGAAACAATTTGTTACACCCAAAAGACCAAAGTGATCAACGAAGCAAAACACAAGCATATAAATCATCACTATGGCCCCCTAAAACGTCACAATCTCAGATAAGCATTATGAAACTTTCACATGAGAAGTGATTTCTTATCATTTTCTTTCCTACTTTAGAGTTTAGACCTCAAGAGATCTGGACTCTTGTACGGGTAGAGATTCGAACAACAAAAGTACTGAGGTATCGAGTGTCAAAGATGTTAAGGTTATCAATAGCAATACACTAAGGATGCTGGTACATAGATAATTCCTGATACAAATAGCAAGAAAATGTTTATAAAAGAAAAAGGCCAGAGGCACAATAAAAAAGAAATTATAGGCACCAAAAGCAAAGGTACCAATGTTACAAAGCACACCCAACAGACATCAAACTATCTCACAAGGTTCTCCATATGTAGATTGCATTCAACAGGCATCATATTTCATTCACAAGGTCATTCCTTTAAATGGTATTCTCAATTTAATTCAGAAAAAATATTTCCTTCTCAAGGATGATCCAAATATAGAAAAATGAATCAACACTAGCAACCTACAACCACAAAAGCATAATGTAAAATGCAATGCTGAATGGAAAAAGCCAATAGATCATTGTTCAAGAATGTTGGTTTTTTGGGAGCAAAAAAGGGTTAAAATGGTTTTCAATGATTTTACTAAGCATTTGGAGGCTTTAAAAAGTCAAATTTACAACAAAAAAACTGCATAATTCAAAACTCAAAATTCAAAAATACCTGAAATATCTCAACAAACTAATCTATCTAATAAGAATTTAAAATTCAAATGCATCCTAAAACTAGCAACCTATTATGCTAAAAATTTACTGCAATAACTACTAACTACAGAAAATTTTCAACAAATAACGTGCCTTGAACTTAGTAGGATCCTTAAGACACATTTCTCTAAATTAGAACTAGTAGTACAGAACTAAATAATAAACGTGCAAACAAGTCCTATAATATACACCATATACAAGTCCTACAATATACATTCTAATAATCATCATACACCCAAGGGTGTGGCGCAATGGTCAATGAAATGGGCTAAGAACTTGAGATCTCAGGTTCAAATCCCTACAGAGACTAAAAACACTAGGTGATTCTTCCGATATGTCCTAGCCTTAAATGGATAGCGTACCTGATATCTGTTGCTAGTGAAAAGCGACAGGTATCTCGTAAATTTAATCGAGGTACGCGAAAGCTGTCCCAGACACCCTGATTTTCAACAAGTATCTGTTTTTGTTCCACTGTTTTGCACCTTGCTTCAAATACCCTTTGGTTTCGCTCCATCCACACTCCATAAATGAACTCAGTAAAGACCAATTTGAGAATTTGGGCACCCTGCGACTTGCCCTTAGTACGTTCCATAATCCAAGAAACATGTTGCACCCAAGTATTACCCGGTGGTTCTCTGAGTCTCATCCAATCTAGCAATCTCTGCCATATGCTTTGTGTAACTGAGCAGTCCCTGAATAAGTGCTCCTGTGTTTCATCCTCTTGGTTGCATAAAAGCATTTTGGCTCTATCTCAATTCGCCGCTTGGACAGCCTATCCATCGCTAGAAGCCTTCTGTTCATAAGCATCCACATAGTGAAGATTGCGTTTGGCCTTGTGGCATTTTGATACATCAAGCCCTTCCAATCTAGCAATCTCTCCCAGCAGGTGATAGTATATTTGCCTAATAATACTCTTTGAAGGCTTAAGAATGCCTTGTGTAGCTTGTAACAAACTTCTTGCTTCAAAGGTCCTTCCTATCACCCAGGCTGCTTGTTTAGGTACACTAGCATTTACAAACTGCGTCTCCTTAACATAGTATGCATGTATCCATTTGATCCACATTGTGTCTTTCTTCCCAGCTACATCCCATGCTAACTTAGCAATTACGGCTTTATTCAAAATTGCCATGTTTGTTAAATTGAACCCGTCCACACTCTTAGGTGAACATACATGCTCCCAGGCAACCAGAGCCTTCTTTGTAATCACATTAGTTCTAGACCACAAGTAAGTTTTACAATAGCTTTCAATGATCTTGAGGACTTTAGCTGGGATGACAAATGATTGAGCACAGGAGAACTATATCCCAGATAACAGAGTCTGGATAAGTTGAACTTTGCCAGCATATGATAGTTTCTTTGCCGTCCATGATGATACTTTAGCCACAATCTTCTCAATCAAAGGGCTCCACTGGGTTATTGATATTTTCTTTGTGGATAGGGGTACTCCTAAGAACTTGAAAGGTAGATCACCATATGAGTAGCCCAATAACTGTACAATGTGCTCCTTTTGTAATGCTTAACTCCTCCAAAGTAACTGGAACTTTTAGCTAGATTAGCTTGGAGTCCAGATGCTTTTGAAAACTCCTGAAATACACCATGTAATGAAGCAACAGATTTCTTACCTTCTTTAGTAAAACATCAGCAAAACATGAGTAATGCCCCTTTTTGCACATCTAGGATGGTATTGAAAATCCTTATTCCCTTCAGGCTTTGCTAGCTGTCTACTCAAGTACTCCATGGCTAAGGAAAACAAGAAAGGGGACATAGAATCTCCTTGTCTAATCTGGGAAAGGCTTGCTAGGTTCTCCATGAATGAGCACACTATATGAGGTAGTTTGTACACAAGTCATGATCCATGTTATAAATGTTTCAGGAAATCCTAAAGCCTCCAGTACTTGTTACAAAAAAGGTCATTCAATAGAATCACAGGCCTTTTGCAAATCCACCTTGATCATACGCCTTGGAGATATATTCTTTCTGATTGTACCCTTTGATAAGTTCATGAGCCATAATTACAGTGTCTCCAATCTTTCAACCTGGTATAAACCCCGATTAAGCTCCATTCACCGGATAATCCATAACATCATGAAGCCTATTGGAAAGAATCTTTGCCATCACTTTGTACACAACAGAGCAGCAAGTTATAGGTCTATAATCCTTAACTGTTTCGGGAGCTTGAATTTTTGGTACCAAAGTCACCACTGCACAGTTTATAGGTTTATAGATGCTACCAGTTTCAAAGAAATGTTTTGCTGCAATAACAACATCCTCTTTTGTAATCTGCCAGGGTTTTTTAAAAAGGTTTGCATTGTATCCATCCAAGCCTGGGACCTAGTCATCTACTATTGATTTCAAACTTCCTGTTATTTCATCTTCTGTCACCTCTTCACATAGCTTCATCTTTTGTCTATGCAGCAGCTTGGGTCCCTTCTTCATCACTCTAGTATCTATTGCTGGGATAGAGTCTGCTGCACTTCCCATTAGCCTTTGTAGAATATGTCCCTGTTCAACTTGTAAGTTCAGCAACATTCTTCTTCTGAGTCCTTTCCTTAACAACTGCTGAGAAATACTTGGTGTTTGAATCTCCTAGTTTGATCCATTGTGCCTTGGACTTCTGCCTCATAATGTTCACTTCAATGAGTGCCCATTTCTCTAGTTTCTGTATTACTACTTTTTTCCTGTTCTTGTAATGTATCTGACTTAGACCTTTGTAGCTGTACTTGGATATCTTTAAGTTCACTCCTGGCCTGTGCAATTCTTTGAGATATAGCTTTGAACTCATCTTTGTTCAATTCCTTCAACTCAGTTTTTAGGGCTTTAAGTTTCAGCCACAAATTCACTCCAGGATCTTAGCTCTTGTTTGTTGCCAACTTTTTTGCACAACTTCATGAAATTTCTCATACTCCAACATTAAGGAACCTGAAAGGAACTCTTACTTGTGAATTCGCCTCCTTTAGTGTCAGTATCATTGGAGAATGGTCAGATATGTATGGAACATCATATTCAACTATCACGACCCCTTTTCTGCATCCATACACTATTCCCAAAAGTTCTATCTATCCTGCTCCAAATTCTTTCATTTCCAGATTGTCTATTTGTTCAGGTGTAGTAGTCCCATTTCCACGACATTTCATGTAAATCACAATCGTGTAGAGCTTCTGCAAATTCTCTAATTTCAGTATAAGCCACTGGATTCCCTGCAGACCATCTTGCTGATATAAAAGAGCATTAAAATCTCCACTAAGTATCCAGGGAACCTGATTTCCTTGAGCCAGCCCTCTTAATTGTTGCCATAAACACTTCCTTAATTCCACAGTATTATATCCATACACCACACTCAGCAAATACAACCCTCCATCAGCTATGGTTCTAACCTGGCAGTGCAGTAACTGTTCCTCTTCTTGCAGTAAGAGTGGTGGTATCGTGAAAATTTGGATCCAAAAGCAGCCAAATTCTACTAGTTGCAGAAGCATTATAGTTATTAAGGAACCCCCATTCAGGAGCAATGTTTGAGCTTATTCTTGTAGCTTCATGATGTTTAACTCTTGTTTCTACTAGGCCAGCTAATCTAATCCTTTTATTCCTCATTATTGTCCTCACTTCCTTCTGCTTGTATCTCTTATTCACACCTCTAACATACCAAAACATCCAAGTCATATGGAGTAGTGGATTCTTTCCCTATCGGTGGGGTCTAATCTCAAATCACCCAAGTTCTCTTGTATACTTGCAAGCTTATTCCTAAAGGAAATTGGAAAGGTTTCCATGCTGACATCAGGTCTGATGTTTGCTTTTTTCTTCAGAGAAACCATTTGATAAGATGTGCTTTCCTTAGACACCTCCCTCTCAGCCTGGTTAGTGATGAAACTCTGTAGACCTAAGTCACTATTCTGCTCTACTCCTTTACCCTTATACTGCTCATGTGTCTTCTGTACTGGTAGTTCCTGTCGTTTGGACTGATTTCTCATGTTCCTTCTGGAGTGGTAGTTCAGTATTTTCTAGCACCACAGCCCGCTCTTTTATAAAACCTTAACCTTGCCACGTCTGTACTCTCTTCTTTATCCCTCCTAAACTTAGCACCTTCAGGAGGACAGATGTGACCTATAATTTGGCATTTCTGGCAATACATAGGTTTCCAGTCATATGCTACCTCCTGCTGGAAAATATGACCATCCGGTGCCCTTACAGTCACGAAGTCTGGGAGTCTCTGTGTAATGTCCACTTCAATTAGTATTCTAGCAAAAGAAACTCACAATTGCTTAGTAGTACATTCATTTGCATACATAGGAGTACATACTGAACTAGCAATTCTGCTAAGAGAGTCACAACTCCAACAATTCATAGGCAATTTGGGAAATTCACCCAAAGTGGTATTTCTGAAGGGAGCTCCTCATTGAAATCAAATTTGATCAGTTCAAGGTTTTAGTAGGATAGGTCTATTATTGATAGTGGCCCCAGGCAAATCCTCATGCATATCATCCTTAGTTTTGAATCTAATAATGAAGTAGCCTTCCTCATGCATATACATATCTGGTTGGGTCACATTCTTCCACATCTGAGCCACAAATCTAACCAACGTATTATACCTGGATTTGCCCCAATTACATAGGCAATCAATGCAGACTTCCATTTCTGGTTTTCCTTCTCCACTTCACTCTAATCCAACTGTATTACTGGCTTCCCATCAACAATTAGAGGAGGTATGAAATTCAGAGCCATTCCATTCTCAACAGATCTGTTTTGTAAATAAAGAAGTCCATGTTTCATCTCCTTTATCTTCTGCCTTCGTCCACTTTCTCCTTCCTCATGTCTGGTTGTATTTCCCGAGTTCAATTATCCAGATCTCCTCTAATTACTATACCATTTGCCCTTAGTTGGCACAACATCAGAACCAGTAGTATGAGCCTCTTTTGCTGTTCCATTGCTTCCTGAGGCTAACAAATCCCCTTGATAGTTCAAGCTAGGAGTAGTATCACTCATCTGCAATTTCCTACCAGTCTTCACAGTCCATCAATTCCACTATCCATTATCGACATTGTAATTGCATTTGGGGTGTATTTAGTTCGGAATCCAGTTCCGCTTGTTTCCTAGTTGCAATAGAACTTCCATAGGTAGCTATTACAGTTTTTGGCGGCCTTCCTCACCCTTCCCTCGTCCTCAAGCTCGGTGTAGGTTAACTAACTTGCACCGAGAGCATCCCTCAAAAGTTCTGTAAATGGACAATCAAAAGTTCAGATTCTGGCTGATGCTCGTATTTCATTAGTACGATCAACATTGGTTTCATAGGATGGAATCAGAAGCTTACAGAATCACGAATTTTATGATTATCGTTGGTAAAACATGGGTTCACTAACTCTCTTACCGAACACACAAACATTTTTACAATTCCTAAAAGATAGTTTAGACTAGACTTTCTTCTTACCCAAGAGAATAGTTAACCTAAGCACTTGGTCAAGATACCATCACAGTCAACAAAAACATTGTATATTTTGACGTATTATCTATTCATATCGAGCCAGATGTTTACTAAAATTAAAGACAAACAAGAACATTTCCATGACATGTCGTAAAAAAAGAGGACAGCCCGTGCAATAATGCTATTGTTATGCGTGAGGCCCAGGGAAGGGCCCGAAAACGGTATGAATTAGCTGCGGCATTCAGTCTTTTGGTTCGGTTTTTTAAATTCCGGCTCGAATATTCGGTTTTCGGTTATGGGAAAGGGGGTACCGAGAACCGAACCAAATTTAAGTTTTTTTCGAATTCAGTTCGGTTCATTAAATTCAGTTTTTTCGGTAATGGGCTACGTAAATTAGTCCTTCGTTTTTAGACCTGAACATCTCTGGTTCCAGGTCAAAAATTTGGGAACCGAGATTGATATTGTTTCCGATGTTTGGGTTGAAATTGAATCCTAATGGGCATTTAAGGAAATGGGTTGGGTGAGACTTCGTGGAGTGGAAAGTGAAGCTTCTATAGTGGTGAGCAGCTCCGTCAGGCCATAGCAATTTCAGTTTGGTGATGAGTTTGTGATGATGTGAATGTCGTCGTCGTCTGGCTGCTCTGTCGCATGGCAGATTCTGGCAGAGATTTGGTGGCTCAAGGTCAAGTTTTCTTGCTCCATATGTGATATATGATTGATTATAGTAAGGACGGAGAAGGCTATTTGTAGGAAATGGGGCAAGGTTTGCATGCCTATTACTGATTTTGTGTAAATTGCTTTAGCAGCAGTCAATCTCTGTGAGATTCCAAGAATTAAATTAATACTCCTCACGTCCAGATATATTGACTTAGCATAATATTTCGGTTTAATCAAATAACCAAAAACTGAACCAAATACAGAAATTCCAAAAAAATATAAACCGTAACCGAAAAACCGAACCAATTCGGTTCGGTCCGGTTATTTGGTGTCCTAGTGAGAATTCATAAGTTTCGTTAATCATGGCAAGGTCTAAACCATAATCAGGTCTGCTTTCCCTCCACAAAAACACTTCTCCAAGTACGAACTAAATCATTATCAAGTAATCTATTTATGCTAGATTACTAGTGTTTGATTTGAACCAAATAAAACCTAAAACTAGAAGAAAGTACGAAAACTACATTTTTTTTAGAAAGGTAACCAAT
>JBDJHY010000049.1:17132880-17144618 GCA_039654485.1 Withania somnifera | reverse complement strand
TCCCGGTCCGGTACATCCCGGTACCTGTCCGTCCCGGTCAAACCCGGTCCGGTACCGGTCAAACCCGGTAATGACCACCCATAAACAGAACTGCTGCTGAGTGTTTGAGACTCCTCAACGATTGCAGTGACTAGGGATCAAAATGGTCAAACGACTCACATTCAGGTTAAAGTATTGGAACTTAATACTCATTAGCTTGGAACTTAATGCACTCACCTTCACAGAAGGGAAACTAGTCTTCCCAGTGAAATCCTTTTAGATTTAATTGGTGTACACTATAGAGGAGGGATGGAAGATGATCAACATCCATGGAAGTTTATCTGGAAACAAAATCTGCCAAAAAAGTAGCCTTCTTTGGAACAATAGCATGGAAGTCGTAACAACTTAAGATTATCAAATGAAAAAAGGGGGAATACATACATGTGCATGCCCTGAGTAAAATCAGCAAATATCTTTTTCTTACCCTGTGAGGTAGCCAAAGATATCGAGAATATGTTTTCTTAGTTGTATGTAATGAATTGGGTCACATCTAGACAATTCATGAATGGCCATCCATATGGAAAACTTTCTCAGTTAGAAAGACACAGTTAACAAATTTTGGGAACTTTTGGGATACAATCCCTTTATTGTGTCCTCATTTAGAGTTAATTTAGAGATATTACTAGTTTGGGACCTTATATTGAGGGACTGGATAATAAGAGAACAATTTGATAAAAGAATCTATATGCAAGACTCAAGAGGTAGCAAAGATATTCTTACCCACATTAAACCACACTTTTAAAAGAATTGAAACGAGAAACCAGTTAAGGCTGAACTTGGTCCTAAAGGTTGGCTCCGGACAGATTTCTTGGTATTAAAAGGTACCAGTTAAAGACCAAGGGATGTGAATGACTGGAAAAAAGGACCAGATTGGTGTAGGAGGTTGAACTGAGTGCAGGGAATTCTTATTTATAGTAGTTATGCTGGATCTTCTCAGCAACAAACTACTCAATCCAAAATTTCAAGAGTTATCATAATTCACCATATTATGAACAAAAACCAACTTGACAGTAGTTCATCAAAATAGTAAACAAAAAGGGAAGTAAGAACAATTTACTACATCTACAAGTTCAAAAATATAACCTAAAAGGAAACACATATATCTTTCTTGGGGACCAGGGTTACAATCCGGCAAACACAATAAACAGTACGTGATTTCTAGGTAACTTTACCTAGTACCTGTGTTGGTGGGAGGCAATGGGTAAACGTAAAGAGTCAAGGTGCACGCTTCAAGAAAAGTTCTTTTACGCATATCAAAGTATCAATTTGTATACCTACCTACGGTAATGTCACAGCCACCAAAGAACTCCCCATCAATGTAGAGTTGTGGAAAGGTTGGCCAACTGGAATACTCCTTCAATCCTTGACGAAGTGCTTCATTTTCAAGGATATTTATTGTCTCGAAGGGTGCATTAAGCGATTTTAATATCTGAACTACTGTATTTGAGAATCCGCATTGGGGAAAATCCTTGGTTCCCTTCATGAACAACACAAGTTTTTGTGATGTAACAACCTTATCCAGTGTAGCCTTCAAGTTAGGATCCAAAGCTACATAAGCATGAAGGGTGAATCAAACGAATGTCAGCACTTCTTAGTTCTGGGAAGCTAACAAATTGAAGAATCTAGAGAATGAATTGATACACTCCAAGCATAATAAGAAAGAAACATATAAATATACAATGCTAGATAAACACAAAATGAGCGGGAGGACTCTCTTGTATATCAGAACGTAGATGCACACAACCTGAAGCAGCCAAAAGATTGGAGGATAATATATTTCTCTCTGACACTTATTTGTAGGCATAAATCGAAAAATGGTACTTTTATTAGTCCTTTACAAAAAAACACAAAATGAACGGCAGGACTCTCTTGTCAGAACTTCACAAGAACGTAGATGCACACAACCTGAAGCAGCCAAAAGGTTGGAGGATAATAGATTTCTCTATGCCACTTATTTGTAGGCATAAATCGAAAGCTGGTACTTTTATTAGTCCTTCACTAAAAACCATAAAGTAATCATCCGTTCCTCAAAAGCCTGATTGGCAAGGATGCCATTCACCAAAGGTTCCTTTTCAACAAGTTCCTCCGTTAAATTGCAAGTTTTCTAAATAACCTACAAAGCAAGCCAACAGAGAGTACTATCAATTTCCTTGTATTTGATCTTTTTCCCTCTAGTCTTGCTTCCCTTACTAATTGCCTCCCCTAGCAATTTAAGATCTTCTGTTCTAAATGAGCTTCTACCAACAAAGAGATGATTAACTTATTCATGTTTAATATACCTCGCACAACACTTCTATTAATCTTTCTCTCCAACTCTGAAACTAAGCTCCCCATCTTGTAGGACGGGAAATAACTTAAGTCCAAATGGCCAAGTATGTGTACTTGGGATCTCGGTCTATGATATTAGATGCTACGAGAAATGTGGTGACTTATTCAATAAGCTGTTTACTTTGTTTGCGTTAATGATAAGAATTACATCATTGACAGCTATTTGAATTTAAAAAGTAATTCTTTAGAAAACAAATCAGTCTGAAATTCGGCTTCAGAATCATGGTTTAGATAACCAAGAAACTGATATAACATGATATTAAAGATAAACTGCAATAATATGCATCTCAAGTCAGAAAATACAACTTGCTCAAAGTGGCTTAACATCTAAAGCAGGTACCAGCCATCCGACCAACAGGGACAAAACCAGGAAAAAGAATTTCTCTCCTTGAAAGCTTATATATGTAAATAGGGAAAATGATGAATCGTTCTTAGTAATTTATATATTATTGATGAATCCCCTTATTCTAGTAAAATGGTAAAAGTACGGGTTCAAAACTCAGGAGCGATATTTTAGTATCATTACGAATCCCCTTTAAAATTTATGACTCTATGAATGCCTACCAAAGAACGCCCTTTTCAGATGCAACAAGGGAATTAGATTTTCCCCGTTGATTTTAGCTTCTAACTTCACCAGTAAATCTGACAACACGATGTACTTCCCAACATCATTAAAAATTAAAATTTCTCCTTAGAACTATATCAGACAAGCCTATACTCACTCTGTCCAATTTATGTGACACTGTTTGCATTTCCAGAGCAAACAGTTAAATTTTGATGGTCAATTCAGGCATGAATCTCTAAATTTTTGAAACCAAAGTTTATAAATTGGAAAACTACATAAAAAGAACTATAAAGTACAAAATTATGCATAATTTTTTTTTAAATATTCTGAACATATTCCAAATTCGAATCAATTGACAAATAAGTAAGAGTAGACACAGATTCAAAATCAGTATTACTTCATATGATGGTAAGAGAATCTTGTTATCAGTTTACCAGCTAGACAGCGAATAGAACTTATCCGATTACTGGTAAGAATTGAGCTATTGGGAAAGGAGGAGCAGCGAAGAGCACAACCGAAAGGAGCTGTAGAGAGCGATAGAGAAACATATGTAGTAGGTGAATCAACTGCGGATGCTCTAGTGCTCATGAAAACAGATGGAGATTTCCATTGAAGCGAAACTCCGAGCGACATTTTCACTCAAGTGCTCCTCTAACATAGATTGACTGACTTTGTTGATTTGAAGATTATTTTAAATGATTAATAAAATAGTAATGACTTAAAAGTTACAAATACGTTAATATAGCATTATTTAATTTCTTTTATGTATCATTCTTTATCACTATTAAATGCAGAAAATACATAGTTTTTTTTTGTTTTCAAGTAGCTGTGTAAGAAAATGTGTTGAGAAATAATATCATCTTCATCAACTGTGTAGTTTCTCTACAAGACATAGACATGTGCCTAAGAAAAGGGATTGAGCAAAGAAGGTTCAACCTATCAAGGAAGATTCATAACTCATGTCTAATATGTGAGGAATAAAAGAAAAAGTGATATATAAGTAGTTTTTTATTTAGTGAAAGAGAAAATATTTGTACCACTTATTTTCTTATGATGGTGTCACACATTCAACTTTCCTTCCCCTCAAAATAAATAAATTAAAGAAAAAGAATAAAGGTAGAGTTGTTCTTCAAACAGCGGTAGATATAATTATCAAAAAATAAAAAATTAAATTGAACTAAATTAATTCATTATTGTAGTTTTAATTTTTAATTTTTTGATTCTATTTTTAATTTATATTTTCTAAAATTTTAATTTTTAATTATATAATTTATATATTTTGATTTTTCGATTAAATTAAAATAATGTATTATATATATATTTAATATATCATATTCATGTTTTTATATGAGTAAATCTAATTCGGCCCAAAGTGAAACATTTTCAGGCCCAAAACCCCTAATGTAATTCTCTAACGCCTAGTTCGTGAAATCTTCCTTCTTTCACACACATGACACAACACAAATTATATATTAATTGGTATATAATTTTAATTACCAAGACTAAATAAAATTTTGATCGACAAATGAGATTTTTAGTTAAAGTTTATCTACCTTAGTATAAATACCTATATTAAATTATTAAAAAACAGTGGGAGAAAAGTTAATCAAAAAGTGATCTAACCCAAAAAAAAAAAAAATCAAGACTCATAATGAAAAAATCGAATCAAATTATCGAATGCCCACCCTAATTTCCAATGGTTGAAAGGGGGAAAGTTGGCTCATTTCACCTTACTTTGGAGCAACTGTTAATACTAAAGCTATTTTTGAGTGATTTGGTTAGTTGATAGGAAAAAATCTTTGGTAAAAAATGTAATGACAATGACATTTTTTTTTTAACTAAAGGTGTTATAAAAAATAAAAATTGATCTATTATGAATAATTTAGAGTTATTTTTAGCCTTCTTTTGGAATAAAAATAAGAATCGAATGAAGAGAGTTGTTATACCAAAAAATTAAAATGATCCCTTAAATATAGGTAAATGGAATATTTTTATTCCCAAGTATGTATGGGGTGGAATATAAAACATCCCTTAAGTATTCAAAAGTGGTCAATTTTAGTATTTGTCTATAATACTAACTGTACCCTAATAACCGATAGAAGATGGAGAAGAACTTTTTCTTAAACCTTTTTTATTATAGATATGTGAGTAAAAAAATCCCAATTCATTCTCCCTTTTGGCGCCAAATTATTTTTTCTGGAGGCAAAATCTTAACTTTCACAACTCTTCACTCTCTACAATCTACAGCAATGTTCATCAAAAGGAATAGTAAAATAGAAGAAAATTCTTTGTTATGGTGAGGATTTGATTTGTATTGTTTGTCCAAGATTTCAATAGGTTTAGAAAATGTGTACGTTTTTACCTTTATATTTTTATTTTCGGAGAAGGTGAATCACTATTTTAGTTAAGATTTTGGGTCCATTTTCTTTTGTTTGACTTCGTCATAAAAAAATTAATATTGTCGGGTTATATACTGATGAATCCGCAAAGATCACCAATAAGGTAATTGAAAGGAATCCTGCCTGTAAGTAGTGGTGTAATAGCAAATTGAGAGGAATCCTGCAAAACAATGCCCAATGCCCAGGGTGGTCCCCGGGTAGCTCTCCGATGCTTAAGTTAGTAAACAAGCTTAAGAGAGTTCCAAGAATATTTTGTAAGTAGTTTTTTCGAGCGTACCTTAGTTATTCCTCAGATATGGTATATATAACAACCATTTGTAATTGCTGCCTTTGTAGACGCTGTGAATGGGGGAGGTTGCCGTAGTGGCTTACCCATTATGCTAAACTGGCCGTGGCCCTGTTAAGGGGGAAAACCTCTCTCAACGGTTCTTGAGTAGGAGGCCCTAGTGGGCCAGACCTTCTTTTTTGGTGGGCCACTATGGGTAACTTGCGTTGACCTCATTTTGACTTTTCTACACCAATCCTACATATACTATTTTAAGTTTTATTCTACTAGATTATTTTAGTAAAAGCTTCTTTTTTTTTTTAAGTTAAATGTTCATGTTCTTTGTTTTAGATAATTTTAGTTTGAAATCCTTATAAAATGAGTTTTTTTATCGACAGACCATCCAACTGCAGTAAGGAGTTTCACAGTCAACGTATATCATGGGGTTTGTTGTAGCATCAACCAACTAAACACTACATTGAAGGTGCTGTGGAATATAACGTGATACTAACAGATCTTAATACGGCGGGGTTAAGAAGATGACAGAGCTTTGTGGTTACATTAACGATTCAGGACATTTTGGCACAAAGGCTAAAAATTTGGTAACATATTGAGGCTAATATCTACTGAAGTAGAAGTTCGCTCAATGGTCAAATATATTTTCAAAGATAATGTAGTTGAGATACGCTTTGAGCATCTGAACTCTTACTTTGAAACATCGGAGATGAATTATGACAAAAAAGGTAAAAACATCAGCACTTCAACTACGCGAGATACTTGTCAAGTTACCAAGAAATTTGTTGAACCAGAAAATTCATCTAATTGTGATGAGTTTGAAGATTCTGAAAATAAAATTTCAGATTTCAACACAACAGGTGCTAAAGGTGATTCAGTGCAACAATGCTTTGAAGATGATAGTAAGCTTGTCAGTGTCGAGGTTCTGAATAGCCTGCTAAATGAAGAAGGGATCCAGATTGTGTGAATTCTTTTGATACATTGAGGTTGAATAGTCATTCTGATGAGAGTTTTGGTTTTCCTAAGCATAATCCTAAAGCAAATGGGATGAATCCAGTACTTGCTCCTGAATATACTTTTGAAAACAAAATGAAATTTAAAAGTACCGTGGAAACTCATGAGATAAAGGATGGAAGATATATGCGGTGGAAAAAAATGACAAGATGAAAATTAGAGCAAAATGCATAGACTCACAGAATTGTGTGGAAAGCATTATTGTCAAACTCACCCCCATTATCACATTGCAATGTTTTGATGTTACGTTCAAACTGGGTGTGTATGTGAGCTTGAAATTTGGTAAAAATGGAGAAGACTTGGGATTTATGAGCAATGGGAAAAATCCATACAAAGTTCGAACGATCATCCAAGAATAACACATAATATTTATGGCCAGAAGAACTCAAAGATGGAGAAGTCCAAAGATCACTGTGAATAATATCAAATGGCATACATGTATTCGAAGAAGAACGCACAAATGGCAGTTTAGTTTGTTTTCCAAGAACACAAGATTGACAAGTAGTAGACTGAGAAGAACTATTACAAGCAATTAACTTATTCTTCCGAAGAACAGATAAAACCGGATCCCCCGGGTGACCCAAGCGATCGTGCCAGATGGATGAGGCAAGGCAGGCTGTGGATGATGTGTCCGGAGGCAATCTGGAAGGAGTGAATGGATATAAGGAGCTTGAAATCGTGTCTCATGTTGATGAGAATGTATAGATCCTCTCATGGACTTTTTCTTATTTATCAAACCTTGAATTTCATTTCTTAGCCATCCGCTGTGCCACCTTTACTAACACTTCAAGTTACTTTTTTTCAAATTTTTTTAATTTGATTTACTGTTGGCCTCGTACTTCGCAAACTTTGTGAAGATGTTATGAGCCAAATTTCATGATTTTCTTTATCAGTTGATGCACTTGGTTGTGGTTTTATCACTTCCTCGTGCAATAGGAAGAAAAATATTTTACAAATACAGAATGTCTATTTCCCTTCTCCTACATGATGAGCTTAAGTTTGCATGTCCTGCCTCATCTTTTATTTTTGATATTTTCTCTTGTTAAATTAATTAAGTCACCATCTGATTGTTTTAGATAAAAAGAATATTGATGCTACTACTGTACGACAAATACAAAATTGTTTTCAGCAACTAAAAGTATCCAAGACAATAAAATACCCCCATCAAGTTCTTGCCATTTTAGGCTGTGGTGGAATGCCTTTCTACAATAGGAAGCACAAAATTCGAAATTAGATATCCAGATTTACTATAGGAAAGCACTAATTAAAAGGAGAAAGAAGCTAAGCAGCTTCTCCGCCAGATAGTTTGACTGCTAAACTTCATAACTTTACTACTTAACAATAAGAAGCTTTTCGTGCCTTGAGCTGAATATTGGCATTTTGAGTGACCGAAACACCATGTAAACCAGTTAGATAATACCAGTCTCCACAACCAACATTCAAAACAAAACCATACAAGAAAACAGGAAAAAAAAAGAATGAAGAACTCTACTATGGGAACATCAACTTTGGTGTTGCTGATTTTTGACACTCTTACTTACTGCTTAGATGCAAGATTACAGGCTTGCCAGCCGAGTGGCAAAATCAGAGGCATAAAGCCACCACCAGGACAATGTACCCCTGATACTGACTCAGATTGTTGCAAACAAGGGCAAGATGTACACCACTTACAAGTGTTCACCTCCAGTGACCAGTAATACCAAGGCTGTTTTAACCCTTAATAGCTTCCAAAAGGGAGGAGATGGTGGTGGACCATCGGAATGTGATAACCAGTACCATTCTGATGATACTCCAGTGGTTGCCCTTTCAACCGGGTGGTACAGTGGAAGAGATAGGTGCCTTAACTATATCAGGATAAGTGCCAATGGAAGAAATGTTAAGGCTAAAGTTGTAGACGAGTGTGACTCTACCATGGGATGCGATGAAGACCACGATTATCAGCCTCCATGCCCCAATAACATTGTTGATGCCTCTAAGGCAGTATGGAAAGCCTTGGGAATTCCAGAAGGTGACTGGGGCAATTAGGACATTACATGGTCTGATGCTTAGTGCATCAATACAGAATTATGGCACCATTCAAATATGATGATGGTGTGCATGCTCAGATTATGTGTAATATGTGGCGTTGATGCTAGTAAATTTGCATGTATATTGTTGTGAAATAACGGTTAATAAAATTCTGTTCGTATAGAACTTTGAAGTGATAGTAATACAAAATATGAAAGAGATATGATTAATGAAATCCGACAAAAAAAGAAAATCTGGTTTAGTGGCTAATCTAAAACTACTACAGTTTAACCAAGACCAATCAGTCAACAATGCCATAATCTCAAGTTAGTAACTGCATCAGATAGACCATTTTCACTCTAACTGCCTGCATCAGATAGACCATTTTCACTCTTCACTCCCTTTTGTTCGAGCGTGGAACCAGCTATACTTTGTACATATGCAGAATGATACCCCTTTCCTTGAAAGGTAAAAAAAACACATTTGATGATTTAAACTCGATAATGCAGAATTTGGAACTGCAGAACTTCATTTAGCTTTACAGTGTTGCAGGGTCCTCTGCTTCTCACTTTAGTTGTATTAAATTATCTTCATATGTGGGAAACAATTTGATATCATAGAGTCAAGACAACAAGTCAGGTCACATCCAATCCAATGGGTGCTACCTCAGACACTACCTTGTTTGCCAGATATACTACACAGCCGCAAGCTGATTAACTGTGTGTCCTTGTCCAATATGGAATTAGCGTAAACGACTCAGGATGAACTCAAAATCAATAAGGTGACCATGCATAAAACTAGCATTTGTAATTTTTAGTTCCATCCATTTCATTTACAAAAGTATTGTGCTTGTATGTGTGTGTAATGTTTATTAGCTATAGTTCTTTACATTCATTGATTTTGATTTCAACAGAGAAACTAAGCTCTGTGATCATTGTATCTTCAGTTATCCATTCGAAAACTAACACCTTCCAAACCTAAATTGACCCGCCTATCCAATTACAATTACCATAAACATTAAGCGTTACCATCTTTTTAACTTCGTAGCAATATCCTCTACCATAATTGAATATCTAATGGGAAAAAAGACGATTGTAATGTAATAAAATAAAGACAGTAGTTAGTCATGGTAAATTACGATATACATAGTAGATATACAGAAGCTAGAATAAAGGTTTCCGTGTTTAGAGACAAGCTTAAATCAACAACCTGTTGTTCTATTACTAATTGGAGCTACACAAAATTGTTTTCAGCAACTTAAGATAATAAAAATAACCCACCAAGGTCTTGTCAGGTTGCTAGGTTTAAGCCATGGGAAGAAAATTAGTTGAAGAACCAGAAAACTCTAAATAAAGATTTCCACTTTTAGAAAACAGATGCTGTAAAGTAAATAAGTTATAACCAAATAGCTATTTGACTGCTAAATTACTTCACAACTACTGAATAATTACAAGAAAGATTTCATGACTTGAACTGAATTTTGGCATTTTGACCAAGCAAAACACTATATAAACCAGTTTAATTACCACACAACCAACTTAAAGAACAGAACCACAAGAACAAGAACCATCATGGGAATTTAACGTCTAGATCTTCCGGTCTTGTTGATTTTTGTAACTAACTTTAGATGCAAGATTACAGGCTTGTCAAATGAGTGGAAAAGTCAAGAGGCTAATCTACAGCAGGATTTTTCATTTCCGTGGGCTCGAACACGATATCTCTGGTTAAGTGTGGAGGAATCCACGCGATCCCTCCACAACTCATGTTCGGACACAATAATTTTCTATTATAATGTGATGGTGACTTTTATCAAAATATTCGGGAAACGCATCCATATTAGTAGTAGTTAATTGCTAAAATAAGATGTTTTCCATTACACGATAGTGATGGAAACATACACCTCAATAATTGACATATTCGAATCTGACAAAATAATTGCAAATGTTCAAGGTTTTTTAAGATCACAAATGCTATGGCATGTTTAAAATCACAAAAATATTGCATTGCAGATCCCATGTTCAATTATGTAAATTTCTGTTGAGAGTGCTAAACAAAAGAGTAGAATTGAACAGTCTGTATCTAGAAGACAAACCACAATATGTTCCACGCGCCGACTAAAGCCTCCAGCATGAATTGAACTACTACAGAGTAGAAAAGCAGATGCATGTTAAACTGCTAAAAACTCCTATATCACTACAATCTAAGGTGGCTCCTCGTGATTACAAGAACATATCTCGTGTCAAGATGGTAGGACTGGAGAAATCAGAACACTATATACAGTGCTCACTCGTCTACCTACATTTGACGTAGTCATCCTCGCATCAAATCAATGTCAATATGGCCAGTTTGGAGATCCATCTGCCTTGAACTAGGCCATACTCCCATTGAAGAAGATGGTGTAAGATTCTGGTTCGAAAGAGCATCAGCTGGATTCACGGTATTGTCAGTGGTCTGAAGATCGGAAGTTCCTGCACTTTGTACACTTTCTGCAGCTCTTTTCTTTGCCTTGGAACTTGAGCATAAGAAGCTTCCCACTATTACCTAAAGCCATTCAATTTCAATTTCAGGCTTTGAACGGGTAAGTGAAAAGTGAAGGGTCTGACTTTACCACAAGGTAAGAAGGCTTAGCCTCCATGTCATCAAGGGAACAAGCAGTTTTCTAGGAAGGCCAATTTCGGTATGATTCAGTAGTGATCACACAACTATATACAATCTATAACCAGTTAGACCTTTTTGAGATTCAAAGGTGCATTTAGATTAAAATGGAACCAAAACCTTTTCATAAGAATTTCAAAATGAGTTCATCATAAATCATATAACAAAGACAACCAACAACTCAGTAGTCTCCATTCAAAGACATCAAATGGAGATTCAATAAGATGAAAGGATTGGAAAAGATACCTGAATTGGACTTGCTGCAATTAGAACACCTCCAACTCCACCACCTATCACGCGCCCATCTGGACTAGCAAGAGTAACACTTAGGCTACCAATCCTATCCAGAGATCCACTGCTATCGCTGACCAAAAAGGTGCCCGATAGACATAATATCTCAAACCGTCCCTATATGGAATAAGAACATATGCTTGGAAGATCATTTTTGCAG
>JBDJHY010000049.1:17106485-17121705 GCA_039654485.1 Withania somnifera | reverse complement strand
GAATGGAAGATGTTTGAAAACAGAATCAACTCCATTCAGAAAGTAAAAGAGAATTGCATTACAACATTTTATTTTGGGTGTGAAGAATATTGTATAGAAGAAGTTGAACAGTTACTTGATCTTTTAGGTTTCTTTGTACGTACTATTCTAGGTTGATTGTAACAAATTTGTGGAGGTACCTGTCATGTCCTTAATGCTGAGGAATACACCATTACCAGTTTAAAAAAAAAACACTAAAAAGTAATCTAAATAAAAAATTAAAAAAATGAAAGAAGAATAAACTCAACAGCGTTGTCTAGAGTGATTAAACTCATTTAAATGATTAATTTGCCGTGACTTCTTACCCCTACCCCCAAAAATAAGATAATCACATCGGTTAACAGCAGAGTGAAATAAATCCAATATATTACTAATTCTGGCTCTAGGAAATCAATAGTCTCTCACTCCAACATCAGAATCTGAGCTTCATGCACTTGGAGTGCAGATAGCATAGTCCACAACAATTAGTTCAATTTCATCACAGATGACATCTTTTTAGACTTCCCAATGCATCTAAATTATTTTATACTCTGTTCAACAAATTATCCATTTTTGTGACAAAGTGGACAAGAAGTTGCATACTACCTCAATACAGAATTCTCCAGTTTCTGGTTCTTTGGCCACAGTAGCTGTCAACCCAGCCGCAGACGAGGATTTCCCTGATGTATAGACAGATCGAGGAACCAGTCCTGCTGTGTATCTAGGCAATAGATGAAGTAGCAGAAGTTAGACATATGCTAGGAGACAGGTTGAAGAAAGTAGAAAGAAGAGAAGAAAGCACACTTGAGAAATTGAGATTTTGCACAGCTAGGATCCCCAACAATGCAAACATTGATGTCCCCTCTTAAATTAATGCCTTCATGAGTGAACTTGTGAACACCACCCAAAAGCATGAGCAGTATTGCCCTCTTGATATCTGAGTGACCAAAAACAGTTGGAGCAATACTCTCAACGAGCTTATTGAAAAAATCCGGAACTTTCCTCATTCGTTGGATGTCTTCTAGCTCTTCAGCCTGCCAATGGAATGATTGACCAAAACTGAATCAGTGGAGTAAATTGAAACTTTGACAAGCACATTACTAGGAAAAAAGGAGCTTGCATTTGGCGATGCAATTGTTACATATTGATGGACTACGGACCATAGCCTCTTATTTACACAAGGTTGACCGTAACTCACCATGTGATCCCACAACTATCTTCTTCCCTCCCCACTAAAAACATATGGCAATTTTATCTTATATCGATTTGACTATGGATGTGTGGATAAATAACCAAGTTCTAGAGCATGAAACTACCAAACTGTGATTGCTTTTATGAACCATTTAAAAAATGTGAAGCTATGCACACTGAAACCATACTCAAGTTATGTTTTTCAATTGATGAAAAGTGAAAGACAAATGAAAGACGAACCGTGAGCTGGGGATTCTCATCTTCATCAGCATCTCTCCTCCTATTTCTGATATCATTGTCCCTTCGGCCATCACATATCTGGGTAATGGAGATGAACCCAAAATAAGTATATAAGATGAAGAGTTAAGACTGAAACAAGGGACTGCATTTCCAAACGAATAATATATTTGTTCAACTTCAAATAGGTTTAGATTAAAGAAGCAACATGAGATGATCCTTTATCGAGTGCCAGTCAGAAATAAAAGTTAACTGATAACAGTGTCACTGACCTGAACTGAGTTGGCAATAAAGGCTAACCGGTATGAGAGGTCCCTGACACCCAAGGCCCGAAGACCCTTCACACCTTCTTGATGGCCAGTGGCATTCTTTCGCTGAGATGAATCTCGGCGACATTCAGCTCTCTCCCCAGGAGAGGCAAGTGCAAGTATGTCAGGTATCACCACAACAGTACCAGTAAATATGACCCTGCAACAGAGTGGGTACACCCATGAGAATGCATCACATCCAAATTAAGTACTAGGTCACTCTACTGGTATAAAGTGATTGTACTTACATGTCACCTGCCCTGGCTTGTTCCACAATGTCATGGCGTAGAATGACATCAAGTGACCTTGGAAGGGACCCCGCTGGTATCTCCTTGGAGGTCTCCTGCATTCGGACTCTCTGCCAATCTGCAAATTTGCTCTCTTGTCTCAGTAATGCCCACCTTGCTTTGTTTTGACATGTTGCGTTCATGCAAATTATTGGCTACAATTACATAACAGATGAGATTAAAGAAAAAATGATAAACATTCAGTGTATAAATCAATGTGTGGTCACAAAGTCTACTTTTGAACATCTCTAAGAATACCCAGCTTTGTGGTGTTGTTATTTGTGAGCGTTTAAATTGTGGTATTGGTTGACACAATAATTACTTTTCTTTAAAAAGTATGACGGAAGTTTCCAAATACCACACAACCATGAACCAACAACAATAATAAAAATGGCATCTTATTGGGAGATGAATGAATAGGAAACTATACCTCGGTATATTTGAATTGCTGTTCAACATTCTTGATCACAGTACCACAGTCCAAGCATTTGAAGGTTCCAAGCAGAAGCTCTGGTCGGACCTCACTGGTACGAGTTACCACTCCAGTTACCGACACCAATTTCCCTATCTCTGCGGTAGTCAATTCTCTCAATCTGTACCAAAATTTACCAAATTAGACAATCGCGATTTATTAGAATCACATAAGAAAGAGAGCAGGGTTATAATGAAAGTGAACCTCTTAATCAAGGGGAGATTGTAAAAGGCGACATTGATGTCCTTATTAGGATTATCATCCGTGATGAAAGTTGGCTTCAGTTCCATCCCAATTCTCTTGCAAGCATTTTTCAAATAGGACTTAAACATGAGAAACTCATCGGAGATGGCCTTTTGGAGAATATCGTTGAAGCACATAACGTGGGAGAAATCAATGAACATAGTGTTGGACTCATTAGGTCTCATAGCTTCGATCTCCGACTCATAAAACAGCTCACGCGAGTTCATATCCACTTGAAAACTTTTGAGGAACTCTAAGAAGATGTTTTCAACTCGAACGGTACTCTCATCGACAAAGTAACCGCCGCTGCCAAAGCTATCCATTTTTTTATTTTTGTGATACCCAAGAAGAAGAGTGAACAACAAACAAACGAAAGTTTCAGAGAAACAGAAAATAGATATAATGCTTAAATGAGCTAAAAATTGGAAGTTGGGGCATAATCTTTCCTTGAATGTATTAAATAGTTATTATATCTGAGTTCATTTTACAACCTTATCTTTTCCACAAAACAAGAAACGAAAAGTCAGTACAAGTATCCCATGAAAATAGGATAAGAATCCAAGCGTATTATATGAAATTCTTACCTTCATATCTGGGAAGGAGTGACAGCACCTTGGCTAAAACCTATATATCTATTTCCCTTGAATAACTCTCTAATATATTTTAAACTGAGGAGATAAGATGATTTAATAGGCAGTTTTGCAAGAAAGGTTGAAGAACACATAAGAACCCTAATAGGAAAACAGGGTTATTGTTTGTTGTAAAGAAAGAGAGTTAGTGTGGAACTTAAATAATCTAAGTTATGTATGAGAAAATACTGAGAAATGATATGATTTAATGTCTTAAAAGGGGTTGCACCCACCTCCTTTTTATCAATCATTTTCAGCCCCATGTTTTGTCAACCAGGTGATGAACTGTCACGACCTGATTTCTTGGATCATGATGGCACCTACTATACGTCCAATAGGAGAACCAACCTTGTAGTCTAAAGTTGAAGTGGAGGACTGCTATATCAAATATAAAATGTACAAGTTTAAAATAGAAGTATATAAGTGAATAAAGTGAAGGTAAAAAGAATTAAAATAAATGTCCAAAACCCGATATCAGTATCATACAAACCATAAAGTACAAAATAAGAAATCAAAATGTTTTAAACAAATGTATCTCTGAGAATACATTGAGATCAAATATAAATTGTAATGCTAAAGAGAAGCATATAAAGTCAGACGCCAAAGCGCCCTGAATCTCTGAAGTAGAATATTGTCTTCACGAACTCTAATCTATAATCACGGTCGGGTAACTGAACTCAAATCTGCATATGTGCAAGTGTAGTATCAGTACAAGCTGTCGAAGAAACCTATACCCAATAGGCTTCTAGGGTTCACTAAGTACATAACAATAATAAAAGAAGTAAATAAGAAATACAATAAATAGGGTCAACGAAGCAAATAGTACAACTAGGGAAGCTAGCTACTCAAATAAGAATCAAGTACCAGTAGACATGTGTCGCAGCTAAGCTTATAACAGGATCTGAGGCAATGAAGGAAAATTCACCTAGAATCCCTGCAATAGTATATGTGAATAATAATACAATAAACAGTAGTAAAAAAAGATTGAAGGAGAACATGTATGGTATACCAGTAAACTTAAGTAAAGGATGAATGAATGAATAATAGTGTAAGGCACAAAATAACACATAACATAAAGTGTCAGTTAACCAACAATAACAAATAAGAAGAATAATAATACTAAAGTAATACATCTAAGGATGTCAAGTCCCCTAGATAGAAGCGCAGCGTACATAAAAGCACGTTCACTTGTAGGCATCCACATACTACTAGGGGTACACTGAAGAAAACAAGTGCAGAAAAGAAAATGCACTTCATGAAGTAACAAGTTCTGTGTATGCTTCTCCTCTGGTACCCATTCACCCAGCAGGAAAAACCCATGGAAGGCTAACCTAAATATTCTCGATATATCTTTCCTCTGTCCTATAGAGGCAAGGTCTATGGAGGTATGTAACCACGTACCATCTCTAATATAATCATAACCTCATATCTAAAATCATAAAAACTCAGGGGTCTCAAAGTCTTGCATATCATACCTCATATCAATAGTATCATCAAGCCTAACTCAAGAAGTCATGGAGTTTTACGCCTGTATATCATAGTAACACCAAAGGTCCTCAAAGGAATTGTATCATCAATTTCTCCAAAACAGTCAAATGTGATAAGTGTCAAAAAGATTTACTTATTGTCATACAACGAAGAATTCAAGTTTAAATAATTGTACTCACTGCCAAACCGAGACAGACTCAAGCCCTAATATTTATTAGTCAAATGATATTTCCCGGTACCAGGATGTGAAGCCTGGACTATAACAAGTGAAAATATTATTACCGAGTGCTTTATATAGCGCCAAGTTTAAGACAGTAAAAAGATTATTACTTATATTATTATTATTAGAACATTATCATTTATTGATTTATGTCATTATACATCTTTGTTGCTAAAATTAACCTCTAGCCATTATGGCTCAATACTCAGGTGATGACACTGACCGATCCCCAATGCACTCTTATCTGAGACATAGGCCCAACCTCTCGTGTCATGAATGCACAACATATCAACAAGTATACATCAACATATGATCATGTAATACTTATTTCATATGCCCTGCACAGGTATCACTGGATAACTCCTAAGTCATAGGTACCATATATATATATATCAGATGCCAAAATATAAATCAATCTAGGAACGGAAGTAAGAATGGTACAGGACCACTATATCCACCTAGTTTCTCAACCCACAGATGCTATTTAGTAAAATTATTAAAGATATAATCCCAGAGATAGCCCCACGGAGCCTACATGTCGTCCGATGATAAAGCGCTGCAAATTTACAAATCTTACACTGACTGATGTCAAACAATCTCCGAATGCTTCAAAACTTGCATCAATGTATTCTATATGTTAGTATGATTCTAAAGGTATAATTTATACTAAATTCCAAACTAGGCCTAAAATCGGGCTTAAATTAGGCCTATAGGACCCGCTCGCTAAAACTGAAAATATAATTCACTACAGGTTTCCTAACGTTGCCAGGAACCCGTGCTCCAAAATTAAGCACAATTCAAGTGCGGGAAGGGCTTCAAAACAACCCATATAGATTTGACTATAACACAGTCAAAATGAATATTTTTAGGGATTTCAATGTATTATCGATACTAGAAGCAAAATATACTCTGGAAATGATGAATTATGCAATATTTTACGGATTATGGATTAATTTTATCATGGATTATGAAATAATTTTATCAACTTTATAATTTGGGGAAATTAATAGAGGAAATCAAGAAATTTAATAATTAAAACAAAGAAAAAGTTACCCAAAAAGTGAAGGAATGGAAGAGCAATGTTTAGAGAATTTTTCTCAGCCTTAGAATGGCATTTGGGAGAGGATTTTCACTCTAATACTGAAGGAAACATATTGTTTTATCTAAAATAATAAGTTGGGGTCGTGCATGGTTTTTTATATAACTAACAAGTAATTGACTCATTGCAATCACGTGACTTTACTATGCAATAACATAGAGTACTAGAAAACAGAAATCACGATCGCGTTCATCACCTACGCGATTGTGTAGTGTGGCTAGGCAGGTCTTCTTCGCGATCGCGTGAGCTAGCCTTGCACTCATGAAGCACAAGTACTTTTTGAAGCGCGATTATGTGACATACTAAGCGATCACGAGGGACACTTAATCTTGCACAAATTGTAGGTTTTGGTAGAAGATTTAGGAGAAGGAAAATATTCTGAATTACCACTTGAAATGCATTCAGAGTCCAATTTATGCAAAAAAACTATGCACGAATACCCGAAACGACATTGTGGACTCAATGGCATAGACAAAATGGAAATCCAAGGTTGTTTCGAAAAAATGTTTACCAAGTCAATACCTAAGCTTACTTTAGTGAAATTTCCACCAATACCTTGAAAATTCAACGACAAGCCCAGCAAATGAACCAACACCTCCACTAGCTTAAAATCACCATTCCTAAGTTGACGGAAGCATCAGAACTCACATCTGACACCCCAAAACCAAAATACCACCCAAGCTTCACTTTAGGCCTTAAACTTAACTAAAATAAAAGAATTGGCAGAAGTTGCAAACAAAAACTACAAAACACAAACATAAAGTAAATTTGGACTTTATTCTGCATTACAGAGCCAACAGAACTGTCAAAATTTAATTCATAACTCATTTCGAAGAAAAGTTGGTAAACTAGTACTTAGTTTTAGGCTCCAAAACAAGAAATTTGAGATATTTCTTAACGAGCTGTCAGGGATTTGAATTACCGGTCCTAGAAAGTATTAAATGACTTGGGAAACTACCAAAACACTCTAGAATCAAAACATCATGTATTTATCATAAATGACCATGAGGTTCATTACTATAATCCCTAGCACTTATTCTGACTTATTATACACTTAAATAGATGAAGCTAGGGTTCTAGTAAGAGTTTTCTCTCTAAAGGTTCAAGGAACAAGTTTTGTTTCTTCTTCAAATCCAACTAAGAGTCATATTAATCAGGTATATGGGCTATGGACAAGGTTTTCCTTCCATCCTTGTGCCAAAATATACTTTTTCTTAGAAGAATTGAACTTGCAGAAGTATGCTAGGGTTCTTAATTACTACTTATTGAGATTACCCTTATTATTTGATTTATTGATGATTTTGAGTTATAAAATATGAAGTTTGCATGATAGTTGTTAAATTTTATAGACCTCAGAGTCAGCATCATTCTTAAAGGTAAAGTAGAAGTTGAAAGATGTCATGAAGTATGAGTTAGTTGATGTTTCCAAATTTTACCTTAAAACTTGAGAGGAGTATTGAAGTTTCATAATTGTTGATTTTTGCTTGGTATTTAAAACTATTTTTGAAGGATTTCCAATTTTACTTTTTTTTGATAATTAATCCTATTTGATGAGAATTGCTGATGTTTATGCTTAAATCTATAAGATGAGAAGTAAGAAGATAATGAAGAGTCAAATTGACTGAGTTTACCCAATTGTAATATTATATTATAGATGTATCTTGTCTAGTAGTTTTCTATAAGGTAATTCTTCTAGACATGAGAAGTTGAATTTGAAGGATAATTATTTTTATGGAAATATTAGTACTGAGATGTTGGGAACGAGTCCCCTATAACAAAAACCTACATAGCCAAACGTAAGTATTTTATTATAGCCCATCAAGTGTGCTTTTTAATAGACTATATGGAATCACTAAGGGATGTTGTAGGTTCATACCCTTGGATAGGTATGGAGACCCTCTACATGGGGTAATATATGGACTTTATTGCTAAGACATGAGGTGTGTCGGTTATAGAAACTCTCAAAAGAAGCAAAGTTATATTTTTGAAGTAAAGAGAGTGAAAGAAGTTAACTAAGAAAGTGAAATAAGGGTTTTAACTAAGTTTTTATTCTTTTGTTAAAAACTAATGAGTTTGAGTTAATTAACTGAGTTCATTTTAGATACTTGGAAGTTGAGCTCTTTTTTAACTGATATTGGTAAAACTGTACATTATATCTTTGTTTGGAGTTGAATATTGAAGTTAAGAATATTATAATTTATTAATTCATAGCATAGCAATGACTGGATACTTTTTATGCTATATTTTATCCCCTGTGCAGATTCCACCAGTCGTTCGAACGTTGTGGTTGATTGGATCAAAATATCGTAGAAACTAGAAGAATGATGAGTCCTCATTGGAATGAAGGATACCTATGGAGTTTGAATTTTCTTATATATTTAGTAGAGCCAGTACTTAGTTTTATTTGATTATTTCTTATTGGGAGACTAGATAGAGATCTGTTCTAGAAGTCCAACAATTAGCATATAAAGGCTTTCAGATAGATGTTTAGTTAGTACTGAATATTGAGTTTTAATATTTTTATTGGTATTTCTATTGATTGATATGAGTTCCACTATTGCCTATTTACTTGATATTTCTATTGCTCAGATTAGTGAGATGAGTTGTGCGCGAGACAAGGCTTCTGTGGAGACTCAGTCTCTATGGGA
This sequence comes from Withania somnifera, assembly GCA_039654485.1. NCBI lineage: Eukaryota > Viridiplantae > Streptophyta > Magnoliopsida > Solanales > Solanaceae > Withania > Withania somnifera. Next base: position 17,112,865 of record JBDJHY010000049.1, on the reverse strand, counting down.
TAAGTGACTCTGAGGCATGACATGATGTCATTAATGATGTAAATAAGTGTGTCATGTCGTTTATGATGTAATAAAGTTTGTCTTGTACCTTCTCTTACCTCTATATAATGGTAGATATGGAGTGCTCAGGACATTTTATTTTAAGGAAGATTTTAAGTTAAATTAGAAGTTATAGATTTTAGTGAAAGAAAGAGTCCTTAGATTTCAGTAGAGAGTTTTCAACATCTTATAGATTTATCATTTATAAAAGAGTCGAGTCATAGATTATTGTCGTTCTCTTTTTGTATATATGTTCTCTATCAACAAAATATTTTCTTGCTAAATTACTCTTCTTTGTCTCTTCAAAAGGTATGGTATGTTTTTCCTATAATTATTCTATTATAGGGTTTGGAATACTTGTGCAAGATATCTTGTTACAAGTACAATAGGCTTCAAAGTTATAACATGTAAATTTCCTAGTGGGGAAAAAGTTTTCATATGTTTTTTTGAAAATTGGTGAAGAGGAATCCGCAAGAGTTATTTTTGTTGGGGAAACTTGTTTTCCACTATGATCATATTTACTATTGGACTACCTTGGAAAGCCATCCTTCAGGTTGTTGAAGACGGGTTTGTGGCAAGACATCTTTTGGGATGATGAAGCATGAACTTAGGGAGCTAACTTAAGCTTGGTCGATAGTTGTTTCGGTCCTAGTCCCTACAATATTTGTAACAAACTGTCCTTATGGTTGTTGAAGCTACAATCCTTTTCTTTGGTAAAGCTATTGTTCTTGCAATCATTTTTTGACTTTCTTGGGGGCCTCCAAGTCCATGTTCTTTCTTGTCTTCCTTTTTCCCATTATGCCCACCCTGCCTAACATCTTTTCTGTGTGTGAGCAATGTTTGTGAGTTAGGTGCCAATAGTGGCCAACATACTATTTTAGTAAATCGTATTTTAAGATTTTCAATTCCGTGATGCTTCTACGTCACTTGTAAGTGTGTTTTCTCTACTGGGTAGCACAACATTTTCTTTTGAATTCTTGTTACATGGCTTACTTCATCTTTTTATAAAGGTTGTTCTAATGGAAATTTAAATGTATGACATGAGATTTAGGAGCTCAGCATAGAAACTTGGGATCTTGGCACATTTGTGGATGTCTTTCTTTGGTAGGTATTTTGGGTAGACAAAAGTGGCCAATCTTGCAATTTGTATGGGTCAAGTGATACATGTTTCTTATATTTCCAAGTAGTCATTAGATAAATCTCCATCTCCATACTCTTCCCAACAAAGTTCACCCCCTTTTATTTTATCATCGCATTATAATTTATCATCAAGGCACTCTTGAAAATCACCAATGGTATATTTTTCTTATAGTCAAACAGATTTCACTCCTCTCCCATTTGGTCGAGCGGTTGTGTCACGACCAAAATATTTGGGTCATGATGGCATCTACCACGCTCTTGGAGACAAGCTCGTACCTACTATATGTAGCTACGTGCAATGGACCATAGTCATCCATAACTAATAAGTCAAGAGAAAACATGATCAAATATATACAATAGTGGAAACAAAGGGAAGTATATACAACCTGAATCCCAAAACCTGTTGTCAATGGCACATGAAGCGACTAAATAGAGTAACCAAAACATAAGTTTATATAATATAGACCCTACAAAGTAATACAAAAGGCCCTTTATGGACAAAAATAAATCAGGTTAGACAGCAAGGGAGCCACAATCAGCTTGAATGTCAATGCTCATTGTAGTCTCCGCGAATTAGCAATATCTAACAAATAATGATATCAGCATCTCTGATAAACCCTACCATATTTGTACGATGAAAATAGTATAGAAATACAGCATGAGTACCAATACAGGTGCCCAGTAGGCATTATAGGCCGAGTGGGCAAAAATAAAGTACAAGTAAGAAATGGTGAGGAAAGTAAAATAGGTTAATGACAATATGAAATCAATAATAAGATAGCTAACACATAGGGAGGATAGTAAGAGTTGAAATGCAATTACAACTGACAGGGTCTAAGTATAGAACTATTTAGGAAATCTAAAACATGGTCGTCACATAAGGGAAGTAATACTAACCTAGAGCTTGAAATTGAGTAAAAGGAGCGTACCTTAACTCTAGCTAAGAGCCACTACCGATATGACCATAAGTGGACTGCAAGTAAAGAGGAAAAAGGTAAATAAATCTAAGTAAAGAACAGGAAGTCAACAAACAAAAACCAACTTTACACCCCATTTCGTCGGTAGGCACAAACAACACAACAATCCCTCCGTGACTCCCCTTTTAAGCCTGGTGAGCACAAATAACATGAAAATGAATGCATGGGGTTACCAAAAAGTAAATCTCATCAACACCAACTAGTTCCAAATACCTGGGGTGCAAGACCCTTTGTTACAAACATACAAAATTATGGGGTTCCTTACCCTTTGTGCCAAACCATACCAAATCATGGGGTCAATGATCCTTCGTTTCAAGCCATCTTTGTCTGTCGACAGTTGAATGTTTCAATCTGGTTCAATTCATGATTGCATTTGCAAAACTTATCTCATGGGATATAGCGGATGTTTTTCATTCTTCACCTGATCATTAGTAGCCTTTCAAAAGTTATATCAAATTTTGGGATCCCTGACCCTTAGTGTAAATTCGGGGGTCTTCTCCCTATTATTGACACAAGTAACCCTTTGGGTAATAATGAAGCATCCCTGACAGCTTAAAACTATTCGTGTTATATTTGAAAATAAAGCCATGCCACAGGGTGGTCGTGGCATACATATAAGTATAAGAAAGGAAATCTCCAACTTTATTAGTTATTAAACTAGGAAAACCTCCAATTTTAATTGGTTAACTGAGAATATAAAGCTACCATAGACCCGGGGCACGCTCATGTGCAATTTACAAGAGGTAACAAAGTGAGGATGCATGATCTCAGAGTAATAATAGTAAAAAAGTCAAATACTGGAGGAACTAGCAGAGTATGATCGGCCAAAGGCCACTAGTTAAGAACTGATCTCACTAGCTCATCAAATGGACTCAAACATATCCAAATGGTTCAGACCACCCACGATAAGACCAAGACAATCACATATAACCCATGACCTCTATGTCCCTCCACGGGACTCCTGAAAGCCAATAAGATAATAAAAATTCATCTAAATCAAGTCTACTAGCCTAACAAACACAACATAGTTAGTCACATCCACAAGAATAATATAGTAGCCCAGTCTATAAGGAAAGTAAATCTAGCCTACATGGGCCCTGATGAGAATCCTCGAAGTGCATGAATGTAGGACCAAAGCTCCAAATGCAGCCAAAATTACCTAATACAATCAAATAATAATTCTAGGGATTAAAATAAAATGAATGGGACCTATATTACATTTTGCAAGCCGGGTCGAAAAGCCGGCCAAAAAATGTGATGTGGACCCTGTAACCTAAAAAAATAAACTAAAGTTACCAGTACGAAGGCTTTAGCTCAAGGAACATATGGTTTAAATTTGAGATCTGTTAGACTACTGGAAAGTCCTTAATTTTCCAAGCAATGATTTGCACATTAAGGGAAATCACACAACTAGAGATTGCGGCGTAAAACGAAGGGATGTAGCTGGAAAGTGAGTAAAAACATTCACCAACAACTCACTATGCTCACCCAACACCATAAAAACCAGATTGGAAAATACAAATGAAGCCCAGGACAAGATTTCTGGGGAAAAAGAACTTACCCAAAAGACGAGGAAATGATGGAAAAACAACTCCCAAGGTGCAAGCACAACAATTATAAAATTAGATCTTAAATTTGGGTGTAAAATGAGATGGGTCTTTGATAACGCTCAATTACACCTCTGAAACAAATCTAAAAGTGTATGCGGTTGTTGTCAAAATATATTTACACAAATTATGAGTCGGGGTCGAATCCACAAGGAACAATGTAAAGGATATCAAGTATGAATAGAAAGTTAAAGCACAATTATTCGGACTCGAATGGTTTAATACGACATGAGGGGTTGAAAATATAGGAAAGGAATCACGAAACTACAACTAAAATATAAACAAAGATTTTGACCAATGGCTTCACAAACCAAGTCAAGAGCAAACAAAACTAAGGTGATTAATTCTATCAATGATTCATTATAATAAACTAAATACTAAATTGATTATACACAGGTTAAAGATTAGCCTTTGAGTTCCAATTAGCTCCTCTCGAATGCTAATTAAAGTGTGTCGCTAGCTTTTGTCGAATGCTAGCAAACTTATCTTTGCTTGTTCTCTCGAATCAAGCTAAAGAGCATGCATAACAAGTCAATCTGGCTACAAAAGGATTTTTACTATCTCTAGTTCAAATCCATTAATGAGGTAAACACTCATTTAATGCTAAATCAAAGTTTCCAATACTAAATGTCTTTCTCAAGTCAAGCATGGATAAATGGACCTTTCCTAGGGTTAGCTACTCCCTTTGGCATACAATAAACTCACAATTATTTATATCTATTAAACCCAAATATGAACCAACAAGTAAACAATTTATATAAAAGAAAAAAAATAGAACTAAAACCCAAAAATCTTGAATAAATATGGAAATATCTCTATATTCAATATTCAAAAAAAGAAAGACCAACCACACACTATGAATATTCACTACAAAGCAAGGGGAGAAGAAATGGGTAAAAATACATCAATGGTGTCATCCAAATCTTCAACCCAAAAGTGTAGTGTTGGTGTTGTGCTCTCTCTTGAGGTATGAAAAAGTCTAAGACTTTGTCTATCCCTGGTCTTCACCATATGTGTTAATCTATGTCCATCTTTGTATCTCTATATTTCCTGCTATATCTGAAGAAATTCTTTTTATAAGCCTCAACTTTATGCTACGGCAGTCAACTAAAGTTACTGTCGTTTGTCAGTGGCCTCGACATCATTACCAGGAGGGATGACGGTGACCATCTTCGGTAGTAATCTTATATCAGCAATTTGGCCTTTATTTCTTCTACTTTAGCATTTCAGCTTTCGTTCACTTGGTCAATCTGAAATATATGCATTCACTTGAAATACTCACCAAACCAACGTCAGAAATGGACATAATGATGCTGAAAACACACAATTTAACTATGCGTTTGGATGTAATGAGTGGTGTTTTGTCCACTTATCAACACCCCCAACTTAATTCGTTGCTTGTCCTCGAGAAAACACAAGTGATTTCCATTTTAGACACCAGTTCTAAAGCATTCTCAATTGCCTTAATTTTGGAAGATATCAACATAATCAATTCTTTCCTACTCATATGCCCTCACAACAAAGAAAGTCCCAAAATATCACACATATATACAAGTACACAAAGGACTAATATACAAAACTCACACTCACAAAGAATTTCAAATGCTACAAGTATTATACCATAAGCTTGCCCTTCTTTTATTTTATTACTAACTCAAAAGTTTTCGGGTTGAGATCCCACAAGGACTTTACAGGGCTTGTAATGTAGGCTTCGCGAAGAAGAGGATAAGAATTTAGCATAATAGTGACTACACCCTCCTTGAATACTACACAACACTTTTTAATTTTTTCTCAACCTCGAATACCAAACATAACAACTAAAACATAAACAAAGATTTTTACTAATGGATTCACAAACCAAGTCAAGAGCAAAGAACAATAAGGTGATTAATTGTATCAATGATCTATTATAATAAACTAAATACTAAATTGATTATACACGAGTTAAAGATTAGCTCCTCTCGAATGCTAATTAAAGTGTGTCACTACCTTATCTCGAATGCTAGAAAACTTTTGTTCGCTTGTTCTCTCAAATCAAGCTAAAAAGCATGTACAACAACTCAATCTGGCTACAATAGAATTTTCACTATCTCTAGTTCAGATTCATTAATGGGGTAAACACTCATTTAAGGCTAAATTAAAGTTTCCAATCCTAACTAACTTTATCAAGTAAAGCATTGAAAAATGGATTTTGCCTACGGTTAGCTACTCCCTTTGGCATACAGTAGACTCACAGTGATTTAGAACAAAAACCCAAATAGGAACAAAAAAGTGAGCAATTTATATAAAAGCAATATATAGAACTAAAACCCAACAATCTCGAATAAATATGGAAATATATCTATATTCAATATTCAAACAAGAAAGACCAACAACACACTAAAAATATTCAATACAAAGTAAGGGGAGAAGAAATGGGTAAAAATACATCAATGGTTTCATCCTAATCTTCACCCAAAAAAGTGTAGTGGTGGTGTTGTCCCCTCTCTTAAGGTGTGAAAAAGCCTTAGACTTTGTCTATCCCTTGGTCTTCACCTTATGTGTAAATTTATGTCTGTCTCTATATCTATACATCTCCTGTTGTATTTGAAGAAATACTTATTATAAGCCTCAACTT
>JBDJHY010000049.1:17065993-17077708 GCA_039654485.1 Withania somnifera | reverse complement strand
TTTTCTTTCCTATTTTACGTGAGCAACATTCCTAGTAACTGGTAATCAACAAAACATAGATAACTGTGTGGTTAGTAAGAAATTACTGTACATTGGCCACAATCAGAGATTTATTGCAAGTAGAGATGTAGGCGGCGGCAACAACCTGGATGTTCAAATTGTTTAGTTCCACTCTTTGCATTGGTTAGCATTTTAAATTCGAAAGTTTGAATGAAATGCTGTTTGTAGATAAAGTTCCTTCCATACGGTTCAGTTAAAATAAAATGAGAGGACATGGGATAACAATGTCAATGAGTTCTTTGTTTCTATATTCTTTTAGACAGGGCTGTAGGAAAATATCAAGTTCATCCTAAATTTGCCTTAGATTTGAGATTTCAATTAATCAAAACATCTTAAAAGTTATTTTGGACTAGTAATGTAAAGGTTTCACAATTAGCAGTGGCAAAATCAAACCCAACCCGCCCAACGCGGTTAGGTTTGATTGGTAATTGATCCATCCATTTGTTAGCTCAAGTCATTTCAGCCCAACCCATAAAAGTTGATTTTTAAGAAATCTTGTTAAAATATTTTGAAAAGACTTTTTTTTTTTTCATTTTGATATGTTATATAGCCATAATAAAGAAAAATAATTTTATTAGGCATTAAAAGTTTATAAAAGAATAAATATTGGGTCAGGTTGGGTCATTGACCCGTTTTGATCTAGGTAAATTTGGCTTGGGTTGGGTCGTGACTCATTTATTATCTTGATCCGTTTTGACCCGCCCAAATTTGACCCAATCTACCCAATTGCCACTTCTATTCACAATACACTAACCAAATGCAAAATATTGAACCATCCCGCTCGTGGTGCTCGAAGCTGAATATGTCAATCTAAAAGCAAAGTTTACTTGAATGAATTTTTTCCTGCAACAGTAAGATGATGGCTGAGATTTTTAACTTTATTTCAGGGTGGTTTTGAGTCTTATTTGAAACACATTTTGCATGTATATCAAAAGTAGTGTTTATGATCAGATCTTTTGGATGTTATTACTAACTTTCTATATGTTTTAAGCTTCACTTGATGTTGCACATTGGATATATTTACAGATAATACTTATTCTTTTCCATCCAGGGATCCATATCAGATTTTTGATTTAGTGGAATCATAAATACTATGCCCTAGTAATGGGACTGGTATCATCATCAGCCAACTAATGGTCATGCACCATTCACGCTGGAGTCAGATTGAAGCCTTGAAGAAAAACAGGCCGGCCTAGCAAATCCCTTAAGCAAAAGCCATGGAGACACTGGTGTTGATTTCCAAAAGCGGCTTCCATGCGTCTCAACATGGACTGGGATTCAGCGGCAGAGATTGAGGAGGCTGATGAGAGTGATGACCCTGAAAGTTCCTGCAGCTGTAGTTAGTGGATGAAATAATGCTAAGAATCTGTGTTTTTATTCGCAGGCTGTACATAGTGAGGGTTAATCACCATTCATTCTGTGTGCAATCTAGTATAACCTTGAGAGCACCAATATTAAGTTTAATCTTTTGGGACACCTATAGAAAATAAATTAGTCCTTCTTTAATAAAATTTAGTCGAAAAAGCCTTGACTAAATCAGCATCGAGTTAGTAGAGAGACCTTTCAACTCGAATTTTACTTGTGAAACCTTGCTGGACTTATTGCTCCCAGAAATGTCTTTTATTTTGGTTGATAAGTTCAGCATCTTCTGGAGCTGATTCTGATGAGGGACTCTTTACTTGGTCTCTGCATTTCAATTATCATTGGCATCTCTGTGATGCTGATTCTGTTTTATATATCTCCATAGAGAAAGTTTTGCCATTTTTGTATCTGCAAGCAGTCCGCATACATGATATAATCCAATATTCCATTGCAAATATAACCTATTCGTCGAATATTACTGAGCTTGACATTATACTAAAAACTTGATTATAAATTTTCTTATGCTCATGGGATTTTTTCACATTTACCTAAGTCCCTAAATTTTGATGACATAGTTACCTAGTATCTATGCAAGTGGAAGGTAGCAAGTACCTCGTGGGCTAACGGAGCTTTATGCAAGCACCCGTACACCATCATTATGAGAATGAAAAATAAAAAGAAAAACACTGATACTCATGGAATGAAGCAACTGTATTTCATTTTGCATGTTCTAGAGGAATGTGTACTTGAATGGGCGAAATCTCTTTCATGTGCAGTGCTGGAGCATTTTTGTCTCTTTCTTTATGTTTTATATGCTTACATTCTGCTATTCTCCATGCTTTGGTTGGTTATATACTTCTAAGCAACCGTGTGGCTGCACGTTCACTGCATTATTTAACTCGCTTGAGGTCGAAATGCGCAAGTGGTGTTGACTTAATTTGGCCAAACCGTGATGTCAAAATATCAGCTCACTTAAAAATCATCTGTTATTATTTTCCCCTTCTGTTTTTGGTCTTTATGTAGGATTATTTTTCTAATGACCAAGTTGGAGACTCTTTTGTGTATCTGAACCATCAGACGACTTTGTGATTTATCATTAAAAGAAAATTCTGAGAATATTTTATTTGTAGCAAGTCAGCAAGTGGTAAACGTGGGTGTGTGTTACACTGAATAAGCCTTTGAGAACTCTTGTATGGTTTAATTATATGGTATTTAATATCTATTGGTTCGATTAATCCAAATTCATTTTGGAAAGACTTAATAGTTATGACGAGGTAAAGTGTTTTCTATCAACAAGTTCCTCATTTCGAAAATTTAAAACCCCAAACAGAGTAAACCAAATCATCTCACTACACTCATTGGGAACTAAACCAGGTAGTGCATCCCATGAAATTGTTTTTGCATACTGAGTGAGAGCGAGAGACAGAGAACGTGGGAATCATAACTTTTAAGGTTTGGCAGACATGGCGTACACATTCTAATTCTATACCCCTTGCCGCATTTCTCCTATAAGTACCTCATTCATGTAACTTCTTGTTCTCACCTCTCTTCAATTCTTAGCTCCACATCAGCTCAAACATATGCCAGCAGCCTTTATGGATCCTCAAGAATCAGATCAAGAAACTTTCATTGAAGTAACTGACCTCACTATTGATCCCTCTATAGACAAACCCAAGTTGCTACTCAACAAGGAGAAGCAAATTTCAGTGGACCCCATTTCCCTTAAAGAATCAGATGAACTTGCAATCCCCTGTCCAATACCCAAACTTCTGAACATTCCAAAGAAAATCTCCAGCTTCAGTCTCCCCAACTCAACAACTTCATCTCCAGCTTTTACAAAGAAGAACAAGTACTACAAGAACCAAATAAATCAACTACCCTCTTCACTGTCATCGACCAATCATTTAGCTCGTCAGCATTCCGTGGGACTCACTGACCTTGAACAGATGAAAGAAATTCACTTGCGGAGGAGCAAGTCGTGTGGTGAAGGCAGAGCCAGCGCCCCACCTGAAGAATTCGATATTTGGTTCACCCCCAAAAGTACCCGTCAACATGTCCCAGCAGCAGGAGACAACGATAAAAAGTTGATCATGTTGGGTAATCTTCAATTCCTTCTAACCTAAGAAATCATTGACAAATCGGTTAAGGATTTAAGTTTCCTATTAGCAATAGGAATAGGATTACCAAATTGTTCTATTAGCAATAGGAATAGGATTATCAAAGTTTCCTATTAGCCGTAGGAATAGGATTATAACATTCCTATAAATATCAAAGTTGAGTTGTGACTTTGAAATAGAGAGGAAAAAAAAGAGAACATTGTAAGTTAAGGTTTTTTGAGAGATATTTTCCATAATAAAAGAAAGAGTTGTTTCTTTTAAACTTCTGTGTGTTCTATCCAGATAGAGAGAGACGGATTCAAAGTAATTGAATCCTAATCCAATTGTGTACTGTTTTGCTGTTGAAGAAAAAAGAGCAGAGGTGAGTTTCTTTCGATTATAGTCTGAATATAGACAGAATGATGGTGCTCCGGCGGATGATGATGAAGGGCCTATTCGTTTTTTTCAGTACATGCTTAATATGTGTGATGCACACACTGTGTGCTGTGTCATCAGAGTGTGTTCGAAATGGTTTAAATAGAGTTCAAGTTTTCAAATGGTCACAGGTTTAATTTACGTGTCTATATAGAATATTGAGATAAGTTTAAGGATCTATTATGTATTTAACCTTGTTTCATTCTAGTCTCCTAGCAAACAAGTGGGTATGTGCGCATTTGTGCATATAGGTCAAGCTAGTCAATGGTTGGAGCTTATAATCTATATTAGTTTTTTAATCACGAAATATAGTTATCACGAAACTGTTCATTATAAAATAATAATATAAGCTTATAGATATTTTAATAGTTTTTAGAACTTATAGGTATAAATTATATTTTATATTTTTTTAAAAAAAATGTAAAAGAAGTTTCTCAAAAATTATGACCAAATAAATGGTAAAACTTCACTCAAAAACCAACTTGCCAAAAATATTTAAAAATCTATGACAAAACACTAGCTTAGTAATTCAAAATCGAAAAACACAAAATATTTTCAAACTACTAAACCAATAACACAAACACTAATAAACTAACAACAATCCCAATTTTGTAATTTTAGGTGCTCATAGTGCATCACGAGGAACAACCAAAAACGTTATACTATCAAAACAGTGTTTCTTTACTCCTTCCCTGAGAAGAATTTATGTTCAAGATTAAACAAGTAAAAAGCACAAAAATAGGTGAAACTTTGAAAGAAAGCAGAGAAGTACTAATCATCACACCAAAAATAGGGGATACTTTTGATCAAATGCGACAGCCCGTGAAGTTAGGAGAACATGTCCCTAACTTTTGCATTGTCCTTGCTGTGCATTGTACATACTAGAGAAAAATTGGTTTGTAGATTTTTTATATAAAAAGTATTTATTTTTTTATATACAAAAGATATGTAAATGCGGTCATTTTTTCTATTCATTTTGTAAGTCGTCAAGAGAGAGCCTTAATTCCTCTAATGTATTTATTGCGTAGTACTCTACTCTAACATTATATTTAATTACACCAAAATCGAATTACTTGCTACATACTATACAAGTTGATTCATACCATGTTTTTGAGTCTGGACCATCAAAACACCATCCTCAAGTCATGATGTGCATGTATAATGAAATTTTGTGTAATTAATTTATACGTTATTTATATGCAAAACTCTAACGAGCAACGCTCAAACGACCTCTAAGCAGTATGAAGCACTGTCCAATGACCATATAATAAAACGAAAATATCTATGAATATTTGGAATTCCCCACCCAGACACCCCCTTCACCCCCACCCCACCCCACCCCCGCAAAAAAAAAAAAAACTCCTCCTTAGTCCTTACCTTATTTAGTTGATGTGATGGAGACGTGAAAAAATAGTGGGAGTTGGTGGGAATATCTTCAAACATGACAATATCAATCAAGAAAGAGTCGAATGTCAAGGGCCCTCAAACAATTTTGGTGCCACTACATTATTTGATTATTATTGTGTTGTTTTCTTTTTGCCTCTTTTCAAGTAATTTGTTTAATTAGCAAATTAAAACGGACCAAAGATGAATCTTATTGTGTAAGTGTGCACTCTAGCCTCAATTAAATGATAAAGACATATGTAAACACCAAATATGAAAAAAATTATTTCACTATTATATTGATGACCAAAATATATAAGCAAACAAATAATCATTAGATACATGAAAGTTACTAACTAAAATAGTAGAAGCAATTGAAATATTGGATCGGCTAACCACGATCTTACTATACAAGCCCCGTGCGATGACATTAGCCCCTGCTGTCGCAGGTAATTGATTTCAAAACCTCCCTTATAGAAGTCTCAAGTCAAACTCTCTTATCGAGCCACCCTGTAGGATAAGCCGATAAGCTGTATTATTATTATTATTTTATTTTATTATCAATTTTTTTTGGGCCAAAAAACTATATGCAGCACAGTAAAATCCGTGTATAACATATTATTGAAAAGGCCTATTGGACACTATATTCTCGCACGAGTCATTATAAAGCGAAAAGGCTGCTCCACAGAGTTTCTTGGTTCGCCTTTTAGGCTTGAATCCGGTCTCTACGGGCTAAGCAGTAGCTTCTTTGGCTGGGATAAGTATTTCCTTGAACTTTGAACATAATTTCAACTACACAATTTTTTTTAAAAGGTCTTATTACCCTTGAGCTACTTTAAAATGAAATATATACATCCTTAAGTATGAGGTGACACTCACTCTCTTTGAAAGACATATAAAAGATAAAATAACTTAAAAACTAATTAATATGAGCACATGTTATTTTTTAATCGATCACTTGATAATTGATTAATATATATTATTAATTAATATTAAATTTCAAAAATAAATATTTTTAAATTATTTTTTATTTCTTTTCTTATGATATAAAATTAAAATTTATTATTTTAAATAATTAGCGCTACTAAAAATAATGTACTTTACATTAAATTTTAATTGCCTAAAGAGTATTAATTTACTGTAAAAATTATAATGGGTAATGATATTTTTATTTATATACTATTACATATTCATATTCATATAGTAATAAAATTTAAATCTAAAAATCTGTAACTGTTTTTATTATTACTATCGGCACATAGTTAAATTTATTATTTTTTTTCTTTTTAAAATAATTAGGGATACTAAAGACAAGCTTAACCATAACATAATATCACGAGTTAAGCGTTTACAAAATTAAATATGTATAAATAAAAAAAGTAGATTTTCCTTTTGAAAAATTATAATAAAATGACTTAAACAACAAAAATAAATTAATCCAATATTTTGAAAAAGAAAAAACTAACCTTTAAGAAAAAATATATTCTTAAATTTGGTTCAATAACTAAATTTAGTATCACGATTTAAAAGATATGAAGAAAATACAAAGTTAATAATAGAACCAATCACTAAAAAGAAACAAATGATAAATTTTGATATTGTTTCATTAAAAAAAGTTAAAAATAGATGCTTAAATTTTAATTTTTGTTATTATGTGTACTAATTAATCAAGAGGTATTTAATGTTATTTTCCATATTAGTTAATTTTAAAATTATTTTTAATCTTTCACATGCTTTTTAAAGAAAGTGAATACATTTTCTTTGTCACCTTACAGATATATATATTTTATTTTAAAATAATTGAAAAGGGCAATATGACCTTGCAAAAGAAAAGATATGTATTTGAAATTATGATCAAAGTTAATGAATACTTATACCTTTTCCCCTTTATATATTGCATCAAGTCCTTGTTATACATTTTACCATTCCTGAAAACTCATTGCATGCTATCGTGCTTAATTTCTTATATGACATGAAGCATATAAAAAAAATCAGATATCAAATTTGAGTGTAATATTTTCGTAAAATATCATTGAGGGGTCGTCTAGTAGCTAAATATGGAACAAGTTATTTATGATGTACAATTTATTATATAATATTTTATAGATGTATAGAAATAAAATTATTATAATATTAATTTACAATATAAAAGTTTGTATAACTAGTACATGCATAATTTATAAGATCATTGACGTATTATTTTATGCATCATAAAAAATAAAATAAATAATACATAAATAACTGAACTTTGCATAACTAATTTTTATATAAAATATAACAACAACAACAATCCAATATATATAGTGTGTACGCATTTCATACTCCTACAAAATTATTTGCAACCTGATATAAAATAAAATTATTTAAATATATATATAATATATAATTTTTTCATAACTAATTCATATATTATTAATTTTATATAATTTTATTCTAACGATAAATTAATATGATTCTTTTGTTTTTTCTTCCTATTATTATGATGAGAGAAAGCTTGATTTGTCCTTTGGAAAACCGAAGAGAAAAGTGAAAAAGGGTAGAGAAGATGATAGATAAGACAAAGTGATAGTATAGTACTAGGAGAAAAGATAAGACAAAAGCAGCAGAAACTAAAGCTTATTTTTCAAAAGAGTTGATGAGGTTACGTACGTGGGGTTAAGTTTTTGATTTGACATTTACGATTCTGTGATCCAAATCTTCTTCCTCTCAAAATAATAATAAATTACGACAACAATATTAGATACAATATAATTTTATAAAATAAAGTTCAACTAAATTAAATTATATAAGGATATTACCTTCTAGACAAAAAAAAAAAAAAAAACAATTCGGAACAGTTGAAAAAATCTGACGAAAATGCCTATTTAATTAATCTTTTTCACTTTGATATTCTATGTTTATTTTGAAATTTCAACTAATTTGAACATATAATAAGATTCATTTTAATGGAATCACTTCATATTAAGAAAAGAAAATCATTTTAAGAGGTTTAATTTGAGATTTAAGTTTAAAAAGGAGAAATTGTATACATTGGACCACATTTTTTAAAGGTCATTAGTTAAACTTTTCCTTACCCTTTATGCTTAATCTGTGGCCTTGATTTAGCGTTTAATTCAAGAAGTCTCCAATTTGAATGGAATTCATAGTTTTTCTGAATAAATTATTGAATGTGCAATCTTGGATAATGGGACACTACCGTGTTTTCAGAGACCATACGCGATCCTGGTGGTCTGAGTTTTTGTTCTTAGCAATCGCGACATATCTCCTGCAATGTATTGATTTCTGACCCTCCGCATTCGTGACATCTTCTTTGCGTTCGCGATGCATAGGGAAATTTATTCTTCTTTATCACTATGGGTATCCCACAATCACAATGTTCACTTTTTACTGACCTTCGCAGATGTAGAGGGGTCTCCGTGAATGCGAATAAGGAACTGGCAATGCATCTGGGACTTTTTAAAACAGAATTTCACGAAGTGTTTCTCATTTCACATGCAAACCAAGACTCAAAACCTTTATTTTTGCATAGTAGAACATGGTTTTTGAGGTTAATCACTTGGTGAGTTACCTAATCATTATTTCATCGATTTATCATCACTTTGATATGATTTCCACCAATAATTTTATGGTTTTGAATCCTAAAATAGTGGGTTAAATGTTGAACTCGAAACTGGTTTAAACTTGAGATTTTTGTAATGAAATGCAATGAATTTTCGATTAATATTTAACATCCCATAGTGATGAGTGGCACTATTTTACGACCAAAAGTCTATCTTGAATCGGTTGGCCCCTAGTTGATTTTTGCATAAACCTTGATTATTTGGTTTTTGGTGTTGATTAATATGTATTTCTTGTATGAATAACTAGATTCCACTCAATTGGAGGCCATTTGGATGGAAAAGTACTTGAGTAGCTCCGTTCTTCGAAATCAGCATTTTTGGGTTATGTTTCAAGTACCAAGTTGGGCCAGCTTTTCATTTTTCTGTTATGTTCGAGGACAAACATGATTTTTAGTGGTGGATGTTGTAATGACCCTAAAGGTCATTTTTTTTAATATTCTAATCGTTTTACACTTCCCGTGGTTGTAATATGCTAAACTAAGATTGATTCCATGGTTGGTTTAGGGATAGGATGAGTTTTGGTAAGATTTTTGAAAAGTTTGAGTTTTGAAAAATTTGAGTTTAAAGCTTCTAAGTGTGAAATATGGAACTTTAAGGGTCATCTAGAGTTTGATACCTCGTATAATAAATCCTTTGGTTCCATCATCTCCAAAATATTGAGTTTCGTCTAGTAGCCCCTTCATTTTCAGTTTTATCCCATCAGTAATGATTTTCTGGGGGTTTGACGGGATAAAATTAAGTTTTATGGAAAATGATTGACTTTGGTCAAAATTCGAGCTTAGAGTGGTTGGATTGGAAATTAGATGGTTCCATTGGATTCAAGAGGTCAAATTTAGCCTAGAATAAGGTGTTTCATATTTTTAAAGGCCTCGAGGGCGTTTTGGTTATCTTGAGTTAAAGTTAATTTCTGTGCCTTAAATGAGTATCGGGTTACGGAGCCCTTGTACTAGTGATTTGATAATTCTGTTGAGTCCGAAATGTCAAAATTAATGGGATTACATATATAGTTTGTTTTCATGGGGTTATGAATGAGCCCCGAGGTTTTATTTTGGGTTTTGAGTAGCTCCTGGTACTATCAGATTAACCTCTTCGCATTCACAGAGCTTGACCAAGATCGCGATGGTCAAGTTCTCTAGACTTTGTGACTCGATTCATGGGTTCACGAAGAATTATTAATTACAATTCTGCAATCCCAACGAGGGAGTCTATGATTATGATAGCCATTTAACACCTTAGCTGCATTCACGATGAATAGTGCCCTGGGTAGTGCAGTCTTATGACCAGATAGTTTAGTATATTAGGAGCTGGAGGCAATTTTTCACTCATTTTGGCAAGATTAAAGAAGAGGTTTTCAGCATCTAATCACCGAGTAATGTTTCTAAACATGATTTAATTGATTACTATTAATTAATTCATGGTGTTAAGATTAGATTTCAAAGGTTTTAAGGTAAAAATTGGGACTCCAACATAAACTCAAAAATGGATAGAATCTTGAATTTTGAGCCACAAATGGAATTGATTTTTGATAAAACTTGATATTTAAATTCCTCAAGTATCAAGTAACATATTTTTGTAATAAATTTTGGATTTAAATAATGTTGGCCCAGGGAGAATTTTTTTTGAATAAAGTGTTAAATATCAGTACTTGGGTATAGATTGTTTTAATTCCTTGTATGTAATGGGTTGGTGAATAGATTGTGCTTGTTTGGAGGCTCTACAGAGATTCACAACTCACGATTAGTAGATTCTCCCTAGCCTTAAGGCAAGTTAAGGTTTTATGGTTTTTCTATAATGTGGTGATGTGTATTCTTGACTAGTTGATTGTAATATGTAGAAATGGGAATATTTGGGATAGTCACTTAAATGTGAAATGACAAGGCTTAATTTGATTACTAGTATCAAATTTATGGGGTTGAAATGAGAATGTGGTTATAATGTGCTATTTGTGAACTTTATTGACTTTTATACTTGTACTTGATGATGGAGATACTTGACTTGGCTTTCATGAGTGACTTGATACCTTGAGGTGATACTTGGGCTTATATATGTTCCGATTGATGATATTTGTTGTTTAATTGAATACTTGACACGGTTGGATCCGTAACTTGATTTTTGTATTAAAGTGCCCCGATATGATATGACTGTGTTGGGATGGATTTTATGGACACTACCCGTGATGACTCGATTAATAATTCCAATTATAAAAATGTGATGCCTTAGAGGATAAGTTGAAATAAATGTATTGTTAAACCATACACTTTCGGATTATAAGTTTCCATGAATTGGATAAATCAGTTTAAAATGATATTATAATAAAGGGTTTAGGGCCTAATTATATGCTTATCATTGATATAGCCTTTGATGAATTGTTGACACCATGATAATCAAAGGATGAGTATGATGTCCATTGAGGCTAATTTGATATAGAAAAGAAACACTTGTTTGTATCGTGAAATGAGAAAATTAAGCACATATAGTTGACTCATAATTAGCGTAGATACATAGGTTTGAGAGGTAAAAATGCATGAACTGCGATATTTCACACATAGGATATTGAGGGCTTACTATTTAATTTATACTTTTGCAAGATACAGTTTTCATGTGATATTTTATGAACCAATGTACAGTGAGGTGAGGCTTCTTACATCATCCATGTAGTGCATTATAGTCTAGAACTTGCCTGGAGTGTCATTGAAGCGAAATATAAGTATTGTGTTGATTGGAAAATGATATAGGCCTTCTTTGAATTGTTTTGAACA
>JBDJHY010000049.1:16985882-16996764 GCA_039654485.1 Withania somnifera | reverse complement strand
CTCCCCCTAAGACCTTGCATTCATTACAAACAAAGTTAGATCAAGGATATCAATCCTTGTCATTGGGTTAGTACAGTACAATATATTCAATACATATATTGATAGAAACTTTCTCCCCCTTTGCACAAGTTTAAATCAATTAGACATATCATATCAATTTAAGCATAATAACATTTATCAGTCCATGTAAAATATGATAAGCAATCGATCAAATCTCTCTTTAATCTTTTCATACTTTTCTAATCTTTTCTTTCAATCTACCTCTCCCCCTTTTTGTCATCAATCATCAATTCAATTCTATTCTATTCATGTATTCAAATCTTATCTCCTCCTTAATCTTATATTCTCTCCTCAATATTTTCCTCTCTCCCCCCCTTTTTATCATCAATCATCAAATTAACATTAATATCAACTAACAACAAGGAGGGTAAGTCAAGAATAAGGTTCATCAAACATCAACATTGAAAGTTTCATAACATAGGCATGTTCAATATCAACCTTCAATCATAATAGATACCAATTTTGTTTAAGCATGAAAAGGTTTATCATTAATCATCAATCACATTGATACCAAAATAATATCATTTAAGATACAAAAGATGCAATATCAATATCATATCATGAGCAATCATATTTCTCCCCCTAAGTAGAGATTTAAAAACAATTTTAGGCAATATGAACCAATGAGTATTATATACCAATTTTTGACAATATTGGACTCCAGTTGTTGTCATTATATCAATTGTTGGACATTTCGTCAAGAAGCGTCATTTTTCAATATCATCATATTGTTCAATATGCTCAATGTCATTAACCAACAATATTCATATAATAAACCAATGAACAATCACTAAGAATTCATGTTCTTGTATAGCCAATATCAACAAGCAATCAAAGTGTATATCACTATCATTGTCATTAACCAATTCAAATAGCATATGCTCTTCAACCAATAAAAAAACTTAGGTAAGATATTCAATTATGTGATAAAAGATGTCCATAGCATGTTCAAGGAACAACTGGTCATGAATGAAGAATGATAAAAATATAGATCCAAATAGATAATCATCATAAGGTTACACCAGCGATTTGAGTAATGGTGGAGGTTTGACTTAATATTTGGATTTTTTTACTTTTCTTCATTTTACACATATTTGAAAAGATTTTACATTTTGAATTTGAGTATTGAGTTGTTGAAAGATTGATACCAAGATGAAATCAATATTTTGATGAGTCGAGAATGAGTCTTTTGAAGAGGTTTTTGAGTAAAACATGACGTATAGTAAAAATGAGTGAAGGTCGGATTTATATAGCAAGGAATTGCCGGTTTACTCGACCAAAAAAACATCTTGGTCGACCAAAAAGGTCTTTTACTAGACCAAAAGAAATTTTTACTCGACCAGTGAGTTTCCAGTAACCAAAAAATAATTTTTGCCTAGTTTGGTCGACCAATACTACTTTTTAGTAGACTAAAAAGTCGTTTAGGGATAAAAATTCTCTGTTTTAACCATCAAGCCATTTCACATATCGTCTAAACCTCAAATGATTTTCTTTGGATCATTTTCATGAATATGTATGCATCTATGATGTAAACAAGTAGATAACATATCAAACACATCAATTTGCAATATGCACAACAATAATTACATTGATTCTTATGTGCAAATTGTGACTCAACCTTGGTCACCACATATGAGCTTTATGCATTTGTTGTCCATATGCTAGTTTGTACATGCACTCTTGCTTGTACCTGCAAAATCAACTCTTTTTCTTTTGGTTGGTATCCAAGCAACTTTGGGTCCTTTCGAGTTAGTCATATGCACTCGGTTTGGAAGGTTGGTTCCTTTCACAACCTATAACTTCTTAACCTATACAAACAAAATCGTGAGAACTATAGACGGTTAAAAACTAGTTGTGTGGCTTATGTTGTCTAGGTGTACATCAAAGTTCGACAGTTAAAAAATATCGCATCTATCGATTAATCAGTGCATCCGATATAAGTTCACTACGAAAAGTTCAAAGCCAAACTTACTCATCCCGATGCAAGTAATCTTATCTTGTAAATCACATAAATGTCTGAATATTTGTTTGTCTTAAAGCCATTCCCTATTAATGTGAGGGATTGTTGAGATTTTCATCTTAAACTAATGAAAAATATATGAAAATGGAAAGTGAAGTCAAAAAATGGAGGGAAAGAAGTAGGATCATTTCTCCAACATTGGTGGGAGAAGTGAACAATCTTATGCTTATATTGAGTTTGACTTCTTCTAGCTAATAGTAAGCTAAGAAGAAGTAGTGCCTCGTGCAGTCGTCATCATCGCTTGGCTCGGCTTTGGATTCATATTCGGAGTTTCACATTTGATTGTGCAGACCGCATACTAGGTTGCATAATGAATCAATATGACTGTTCGAGGTTCTATTTCAATATATGGACCGCATAATGCAAATAGAATTTTTCTATGCCACTGGTTCGATAAGCGGACCGCACATGTGATTGCAGACCGCACAACTCCGAACCAGTGCAATTTTTCTCTCAAAAAAGTTGTAACTTTCCTGAACCTTTGTGTCTCTTCCAAGGAGGCATTTTATGGCTATATATTTATGATTCTTCCTCAGATATAACATAATAACAACAACAACTACAACAATTGCAATCATATTCTTCTACATTTCTTACCTAAATAATCTTGTGTGATTTACTCCGTTGAGTGAATTTGACGTTCGACTGAATTTGAGGTACCACTATTTAGTCAAAGTTGATCATTATATCCTGGGAGGATCTATTCGTTAACCTCGGTTACTTAGGGGAATAATTTTCTTAAGGACACACTATGAATTCAGTTGAATTGATCATACTTCTTGTTTATACAATTTTTTTCAGAAATTGTTATTGTATTTTTCCATGTTTGACATTCCTGGTTAATTTTATTGATATTTGTATGTGGTTAAATACTTTGTTAATTTATATTTGAATAAATTTATTGTTCTTATTGATTTTACTTTCTATTGATTCTGGTTTATAAATACAGATATACATTCTTATATATATTCTGCCCAACAAGATGTTGCATCTGGGGTAAACAGAGTTAAGAATTGCTTGGATATTCCATAATGAATGATATTCCATTCCGTTGAGAAGCATCTTTCTTTGCCCTACAAACTTGCAAACAGTCCATTCCTTCCAGATTTGCCAACAAATAATGATAGGAACAACCTGCAAAGCCAAATTATGAACAGTATTTTTGGTGGTCACGTTCCACCAGTTTTTAAAAATTCTTATAATAGGACCAGCTTTATGAGTGATGTCCAACGACCACCTATATATTTCCAGATGTGCAAAGCTGCCTCGCCCTCTATGAAAGCATGTTGCATAGAGTCATTAAGAAGGTTGTTACAACACATACATGAGGTAGTAATATTGTTATTCCCATATCTAGTGATAGCTTCAAGTGGTACAATGCGCAGCTCTACGTTGCTGGAATTAGGTTATAGATTGCAGGTTTTTTCTTGATGTAATTCTTCCAAGTTAGTAATAAAACAATTTATTTACCCAAAAAAGAACCTATGTATTCATCAAACCTAAGTCAGTTATACAAAGCAGAAATAAGCCCTTATGGGAAGTTTTCAAATCAAGAGATTTCATAAAGTAGCAATAACGCAAATTTAGCTAATTTGTAACTTGTTGTAAAGTATTATATAGCTCTCAAAATGTAGGGATGTTTACCCATATGTACTGCTCAAACAAATTGTTTATAATAAAAAACATAACCGAATAAATTTTTACATCTGGAATAGCCAACATATGTTTACATTGAATTTGATGAAGCCAAATCTATTTTAATGTTATTGTTTAACCTTTTCTTCCTTTTTCATTTTTAAAATTTGTATAACATGATGTGCAAATATGAATATACGCTATTATATATTACATTTACATCCTTATACGTTGTCATTCATTACATATATAGTACATATATATTCTTTTAGACTCTTGTGCGTTACATCTACACCGAATAAATAATATATATATATATAGCCATATACATATAAGCACAGACAACCAATGAAATGAACAGATGATAGGCGAACCTTGCTTTGAAAAGAGAGAAACTAAGGATTTCAGACATTCTGAATTTTGAATGTCAGGTTATGGATCTTGATTGAAGAAAAGAAGTTGAAGTTGACAGAATGAATATGGACTTTAATTATCTCAAAATAATACATCATACTCTCTTTTTATAAAATACATCCCCGTCAATGTGGGAAATTTATTTAAAAAGAAAATATTACAGCACTTGTACATTATCCGACTGGTAATATAATATTCTAGATATCAAATATCCTGATCACAAACAGTTTTTGCTTACCAAACAGAAATTATTCTTCTATTAATGATGAGTCGGACAAGATTCTTATTTTCACAACCATGGTCCATAACAATTTGAAGCGTCTCTGTATCTCTACACTAAGTGGTATAACGATCGTAAATACTTCCCTTAAGTGATCTTTTATTTTTTTTAAAAAATAAATAAATAATTGAAAATAAGGGTAGTGATAATAAATTAGACCAACAATTTATATACTACAATATAATTAGTAAAGGTCAGAAAAGTTGTATCTGTAAAATGTTGTCAATTGAAGTAAAGTACTCACAATTTGCAATACAAATTAAAAAGCCTTATGGATTGCCGTTGTCGTCTTGTCGAACCATTTACTTATCTTAATAGAGAAAATGTGTCGTCACTCGTTTCATTCACAATCAGAAGCTAATGAATTTCGTATCAATTAATGCACTATAATAATTTGATTTATTCCTCTCTCTTTTTGTTGGCACTGCCAGTAGTAATTAATTATGTGTACTAAGAAACTGATGTCTTCAAATCTGTGACCATTTTATTTTCTGGCTAATGTGACTCCCCTGGCCTAACCCCCCACAGTTTTCTTTCTTCTTCCTTTATGGAATTTGTCCATTTTCATAGTCTCCAAAGTCCATACCAAACTGCAACAATGGTCCAAAATTTCAAAGGAGGCAGTGAGTCAGTATTAGCATGTCTCTACTCACGTCTCTCTTACTTATTTCACTCACCTATACCTTCTTCTTCTTCTTTTTTTTTGGCTCCACTCGATTTGTTTTTCTACTACCAGACGAATTACCTACCCCACCCACCTACCTAACAATACATGGAATCTCGTCATTCTTAATCAGGATTCTTAGGCTCAAATTTTGAAATAAAGATATTTTAAGTAGAGAGTCATCAACAGGAGTGGATATATTATTATAGGTACAGATTCAATTGAATTCATAATATTTTACGTGAATCATAAAATATCTACTAAAATTTTGATAAGTAGTAGACATGGTTCGATCGCGCTTTAAATGTATAATAGATTCAATACTAGAAATTTTAAGATTAAAGATAAAACCCATAAAATTTAAATTTTGAATATATTCGCACAGGAGTTATTATTATAGTTAAAGATTTGATAGAAAGTTCATTTAGTTAATTGGTATAAATGGGTTTTTGATGTCACAATATATATTAGATAGCATGTATTATTTTGATGTGTACACCAAATGTGGTCCGTGAGGTATGTGAACTCGATAAATAAAAATATATTTTGCTCCAAAACTTATAACTAAAAATTCTGAATTCACCGTTTGAATTTTGGATACAAGTGATTAAAACAAGAAAAAAGAAAATCACCCCTCACTCGATCTTGCCCTGTCTCTCTCTCTCTATCTGTGTAACCTTTTAAGGTCACCAGACATTGATAAAGTAATTCACCTCTCCTTTCTACTTTATCTCTTTAATATCAAGATTGTCTCTCTTTTTTTTTTTTCTCTCTTCCTCTATCTCTACATCTTTTTATCTTTGAACTACATCTCCAGAAGTTACACTGAAACTAGTTCAAATTAATTAGCTTTGTCTTTTGTAGGATTTTCACATGACAAGGTCTAGTCTTGTTTCTTCAATTCTAATTTTTTTACCAGTAGTAAAATCGTGACTCATGTTGACTTTTTTTTTTAAAAAAAAAAAAATCAATCCTTCTTGTTCTTAACGACTCAACTCAACTCTTATATATATGTGTTGATGAGTAATTC
Source organism: Withania somnifera (assembly GCA_039654485.1). Lineage (NCBI taxonomy): Eukaryota > Viridiplantae > Streptophyta > Magnoliopsida > Solanales > Solanaceae > Withania > Withania somnifera. The sequence continues at coordinate 16,990,661 of JBDJHY010000049.1, read as the reverse complement.
ACCTTCTTGATTATCATTTTTTGTTTATGGATAGGGATGGCTTTCTAGTTTCCCATCACTTGTAAAATGACTACTAGTACCACTACTTTCCTTTCTCTCTACAACATTGTCTCATTACTTACTCTCTTCTTCTTTGTCGTCACTACTGTTATTTCCGATGAACAACAAGTAGAACCGAGTTCTTTACAAGATCGTCATCATCATCATGCTATCAAGAAGAACATTCTCAAACCTTTGATGATGGAGAGAAGAAACAACAGAGAAGATCAAATTTCTTGTACAATAGTAATGGGAAGAAAAGGAAAGCATCATGAGTGCCTTAATGTTCATCATCAATCTCCAAAGTCGTACTTATGGAGAGACAAATCATTGAATGTTAGTGCTCATGAAGTTCCTAGTGGTCCAAATCCGATTTCAAATAGGTAAATTATTAAGGGGAGGGGGGAAATGTTTATCTTCTTCTTGTAGAGTTAAATATTAGTACCTCTCAGTTCTGTTTCTAAAAATATGTATACTCATCGTTCTATATATATATATAATAACATAAATGGAATCATGAATAAGATTTGTCTTATATTATGGTTTTAGTCCAATGTTTGTAATATCGATGTGATTTTTACAAGAAGTTTTGTTATGATTGTATTTAATCATTTGATAATGAGGATGCAAAGATCATGAAATTCATATTAAGTAATCTAGTATAGTTGATTTCTATCTTTTCATGACATGCATGATGCATCCATCGATTCATCATTTTTTTCTTAATGTTAGGGTCCCTTAAGCTTTTTTTTTTTCCACTTTAATTTTCCCTTTGGTAAAGCTGAAAATGTATGCTGCTTCCACCACCATGCCCAAAAAGATAAGATAAATCTTACTTTCTCTGTACGTATTATTCAATAAACCGTGTTTAGTAATTAATTAGTATTATATAAGTGTCTACTAGATTACTACGGATTGTTCACTAAATTTGAAACAGAAATTTCAAAATTATGCCTAAAATATTGAAGATAAGACAAATATTTGTCATTATTGTGGAAAATGAAACTCATGTTTAATTCATCTTTTAATCAAACACCGAGCATTTTACAAAACAGTAAACCTGATCTTTTATCTTGTTTTTTTGTATCAAAGATAAAGATCCATCAACTGAAGATAATTATATTTACTAGTAATATATATTAAATATATTAATATAATCTATATAATAAAGAAATTAGTAAAGTGTTGTGTAGTTATGTATGGATGTCCATGTGGACAATGGAAAAAGGAAAGTAGTGGCATGCCAAATGGATTAATGAAAGATGGAGTAGCGGCCTAATATGTGTCTATAACCACAAATTAGAGACTTTGTATATTATCATGTGGCTTATGTGGTGTCAATACCACTTAAAAGATTAGTGACATCAGTTTGTCAAGTGTAAATACCAAAAAATTGGTCTATAAATATATATATTTTAATAACAATTTTGTATATTTTTCGTTTCGAAGAATAATAACACTTTTTCCTTTCAAAAACTTTTTTCTTTTAGAAAATTTCTAATTTTAAAATTTATTTAGTTTTAAATCATATTTTATTTTATAACACGTTATCAGCACGAGATTCTGCCGGTTTGAGAAAATATTATAACAAGTATAAAAGGTAATACTATTATTCTATTATAATGTGTAATAATAGTAAACTAGAATTTGTTGCCTTGGATATACCGGGCAAAGGCTACATGTCATGGGCACTTGATGGGTCTGGCAGACACCATCAAAAATTAAAATCAGACATCGGTTCAAGATCGAGCCAAGACAATGATTTTTCTCCGTCACCACCTTGACGAAGGCTAAAAATGGAATATATTACAGTTAAAGATTCCCTTACACTGTGGAATAATCTAAAAGATAGATACGACCACCTAAAGTTGGTTGTCCTTCCGCAGGCTCGTCATGAGTGGCTGCATTTAAGGTTGCAAGATTTTAAAAATATAACTGAATATAATTCCGTCATGTTTAGAATTATTTCACAGCTGAAGTTATGTGGGGAAAATATCACTGATCACGACATGCTTGAAAAGATCTCTACTTTTCCGGCCTTGAATATTCTCCTACAGTAGAAATATCGAGGTATGGATTTTTCGAAATACTCTGATTAATCTCACACCATCTGATTGTTGAACAACACAAATGACCTACTAATGAAAAAACTATTAAAGTCGAACCATTGGATCTGCTCCATTCCCTGAAGTGAATAAGACAAACTTTCAACAGTGTGGAAGAGGTTGTGGCCTCAAATGTGGTCATGACTATGATCGAAAAACAAATGATGGTCGCGGTGGTCGTCTCAGTAAACAATGACCAACGACCCAAAAGGAGGAATGAGAGGTAAGATATGGTACCTAAGAAAAATTCAGAAAATTTATGTCATAGGTATGGAGGAAAAGGACACTGGTCACACACCTGTCATGCGTCGAAGCATTTGGTCCAGCTATATCAAGTATCCCTGAAAAGGAAGAAAAATAAAGTAGAAGCGAATTTTATCACCGAAGATAATAATGAACCTATGCAACTTGACGTGGCCAATTTCTTTTTCCCTGAAAGAAAAGTGGATCACCAGATAGGTGGTGAGCCCCTAATAATGTAAATAATTTTAAGTTTTGTTGTTTTAATGACTTGTATATATGTATTTCTGTAAGTCTTATTGGATTAACACTCAACCATGATGATATCTGTGTAATTGATAGCGCAACACCCATGCCATCTTCAAAGATGATAAATACTTTTCTTACTTGCTGAGGAGAAAAACGAATGTTACAATAATTTTTGGTAACTCGAAATTGATCGAAGGCTCCGGAAGAGCTACTATATTTCTATCTAAAGGGATAAAGCTGGTTATAAAAGATGCTTTATTCTCTTCAAAATTCCCAAGAAACTTGTTAAGTTTCAAGGATATCCCTCGAAATGGGTAACATGTTGAGACAATAAATAAAATGAATAAAGAATGCCTTGCTATTATCAAGAATGTCTCAAGTCAGAAATATATTTTGGAAGAATTACTAACTTTATCTTCTGGATTATACTACTCAGAAATTAGTGCAATTGAAGCACATTTTATCGTAAATCAGAAGTTTACGATTTGAATATTTTATGTTGTGGTATGACCGAATAAGTCAACCTAAATCAATAATGATGAGGCGAATTACCGAAAATTCAATTGGGCATCTATTAAAGAACTTGAAGATTTTTAGAAATGATGAATTTTCATGTGCTGCTTGTCACCAAGATAAATTGATTATGAGGCCGTCACAACGACAAATTGATTATGAGCCCATCACCAATGAAGGTTGGCATCGAATCCCATAAATTTTTGGAACATATACATTGTAGCATATGTGAACCTATCCATCCACCTAATGGAGTGCTTAGATATTTTATGGTCCTAATTGATGCATCTTCAAGGTGGTCTCATGTGTGCCTCCTATTATCTTGCAAATTAGCGTTTGCAAAATTGTTGGCACAAATAATTTGATTAAGAACGCAATTCTCATATTATCCTATTAAGGCCATTCTCCTCAATAATGCTGGAGAATTTACATCCCAAACTTTTAATGATTATTTTTTATCAATTGGGATAAAAGTTGAACATCTTGTAGATCATGTTCATACTCAAATGGCCTTGCTGAATCATTTATTAAGCACCTACAACTGATAGTTAAACCAGTACTTATGAGAACAAAATTGTGCACTACCATTTGGGGTCATGATATCTTACATGCAACATCACTTGTTCGTCTCCGACCGACTGACTATAATAAATATTCTTCGTCTTAATTGGGTTTTGTTCATGAACTGAATATTTCTCATCTACGAATCTTTGGTTGTGCAGTATATTTGCCAGTAGCACTATCGCGGTGTACTAAGATAGGTCGCCAAAGAAGGTTAGGAATATATGTTGGGCTTGACTCACCCTCCATAATTCAGTACCTTATTCATTGCTAGATTTGCCGATTGTCGGTTTGATGAAACAAATTTTCTGCAATTAGGGGAGAGAAAAAGTAACCCATTAAAAGAGAAAAAATTACATGGACGATTTCATCACTATGTCACTTTGATCCACGTACTTTAATATGTGAACAGGAGGTCCAGAAGACCATCCACTTACAAACAATAGCAAATCAAATGCCAGATGCATTTACTGATCTAAAAAGAATAAAGAAATCACATGTCCCTGTAGAGAATGTGTCTAATCGAACCGATATCCCAGAAGTAATATTCACTAGTACCATAACTTTTGAATCCCAAAAACTCCTGAAACGTGAAAGACTATTGGGTTCGAAAGATAAAAATCCTTAAAAAAAAGCACGAAAAATGATCAAAATGACATTGTGAAGGAATTTTATGAAGAGGTTCAAGGTCTGATTATTCATAATATTCCTGAAGAAATCAGTGAACCCGATACTTAAGTAAATGAATTTTCAATAAGTTCTACCGATGATGGAATAAATTTAGATTGATAAAAAATTATGATGGATAATGTTTTTGCATATAATGTTGCACTTACTATTGTGTAAGGCAATGAGAATCTTGAACCTCAATTTGTCGAGGAATTGGCAACATGCAATTCAGCCAAAATTAAACTTACTTGCTAAACGCGAGGTTTTTGGACCTGTAGTCCAAACTCCTGATGGTGTAAAATCAGTTGGCTATAAATGGGTCTTTGTACAAAAAAACAAATAAAAAAAAAGAGATTGTAATATACAAGGCACGCCTTGTGGCACAAGGCTTTTCTCAAAGACC
>JBDJHY010000049.1:16944731-16959233 GCA_039654485.1 Withania somnifera | reverse complement strand
ATGCGGGATCTGGACAAGAGTCAAATGATGAAGTGCAAGAACTTGGACGTGGTTTGCGTTCAAAGCAAGTGTCTACTAGGATAAAAGATTATGTTACGTATGCATTGCAAAGAGTAAGCCCTCATGCACGTTCATCTGATTCAATCCCCTCTTCAGGTACGTGTTATGACTTAGCTTATTATGTGAGTTATACAAATTTTTCACCACGGCATCAAGCTTTCTTAGCAGCTATTACGAAGAACGTTGAACCCAGATTTTATTATCAAGCAGTAAAAGATGTTAGGTGGTGTGCAGCGATGAGCAAAGAAATTGACGCTCTTGAGAATAGCGGCACATGGACACGCTTGTTGATTTGCCCAAAGGAAAGAAAGCAATCGGAAGTAAATGGGTTTACAAAATCAAATACAACTCTGACAGAACAATTGAAATATACAAGGCACATCTTTTGATCCTTGGAAAATAATCAAGTCGAGGGCATGGATTATAATGAAACATTCGCTCCAGTGGCAAAACAGGTGACGGTTCGCACTTTTCTTTCTGTGGAAGCGACTAAAGGGTGGAGACTTCATCAGATGGATGTGCATAATGCATTTCTTCACGTAGAATTACATGAAGAAGTGTACATGAAAGTACCACCTGGTTATCGTACCACTAGTGTTAACAAGGTATGTCGTTTACATTTTGTCTCAATTTATGCAACATCCTCGGAAAGAGCATTGGGAAGCAGCGTTACGGGTTGTGAGACATTTAAAAGGCACTCCTAGACAAGGTATTGTACTTAAGGCTCAAGGTGATCTCAAGCTTCGCGCATATGGTGACTCAGATTGGGGAGGATACCCATTGACGAGACGTTCGCTTACGGGATATGTGGTCATTCTTGGCGACTCACCTGTCTCTTGGAAGACTAAAAAACAACAGACTGTGTCTCGGTCTTCAGCTGAAGTAGAGTATCGTGTTATGGCTGCCACAGTTAGTGAACTTAAGTGGCTTAAAGGTTTGTTATCGTCATTAGGAGTGACTGCTTGTGGTGCTACTCCTTTGTTCTGTGATAGTCAGGCAGCTATGCATATTGCTGCCAATTCAGTTTTTCATAAGCGAACAAAACACATAGAGATAGATTGTTATTTTGTGAGAGATTAGATTAAAAATGGAGACATTACGACAATTTTTGTTCGAAGTAAAGACCAATTGGCTGACATACTTACCAAGGCTTTGGATCGAGAAAGGTTTCATCTTTTACTGCATAAGTTGGGCATTCAGAATCCACATGCTCCAACTTGATGGAGGATATTGAGATAATATTTATTTTGAGATATTATGTTATTGTTAGGTGTCTCATATTAGGCAAACTATTAGTTGTTAGGTGTTTCATATAAGACAAACTCTTAGTTGCACATAGCTATTAGTTTCCTGAGGCTGTGAGGATTCCTTTGTATAAGTATATGCTATGTGATTAATGAGAAATCAGAGGATACAAAGCTGTTGTTGATTCAGTGGAGATAAAGTTGGACTCATTTTAATATCAGTTATGTCTATATCAGGAAAACTAGGTGCTGGTGATCCTAATAAATCTTGATAAAATTGCAAAACTTCTTCTTCAATCTCATCAGCTTTGTAAAGCATCCTCTCATCCCTGCTTTTAAGCATTGTTATGGCATTCATGCTAGACCTTGCTTTCATGCATCTAAAGAAGTAGCTATTATTTCCATCTCCTTCCTGTGAGCTTTTAAGATTTCTGCTTGAAAAATTTCTCCTGAATGTCAAGCCATTTTTGCAATTCCGTACTGGCTATTGCTTCTTTGGATATCAAATCCTGATCAATCTGATTAGTTAGCATGTAGCTCTTCCCTTGCTTCCTCTATCCTTCTGTCTAAACTCCCTTAGCTGCTTCAAAGGTTCTTTACATACCTTGACCAATTAACCTGAAAAAAAATCTTAACTAAATTACCTACACAGATTTCACAGTTAAGTGGGTTGAATGTTTTTATTGGGCCGGTCTGACCGGTTTACTAAATAGAACAATTAATTTACTTAAATATTAAATTAATCAATAAAAATATGATACATAATTAAAAAATAATTAATTTTTTTAATATTTAAATTGTTAAACTAAGGTTGAAATTGATTTAAGTTAACTGTAAAGTTATTTTTGGTCTAATAGGTTAAAGAAAAATGACTTTAGGCCCTCTGAGAATATGTGTAGGGCATTTTTAAGTTTTTTTTTTTTTTATACAGATTATAAGAAGAGGCAATGAGTTAAATTCGATATTTGTTGATGTCAAATGTCTAGAGGGTTGGATTTATGTAAAGGATTAAATATGCCCCATGCAATAGAAAATGATTTAAATATACGCTTTATTATACTTTCGGTCCAAATATATTCATTCTGTTATACTTTCAGTTCAGATATACCGTTCCTAACTTTGACACAAATTTTTCCTTAATCTTGATGGAAAAAGATAAGTGGCAAGCGCCAAATCAAATAATTTTCCTTTAATTTTTTGTTGCTCTTTTATATTACGATTTATATTTAATAGCTTTATTGATGATATTATCATTGTCTTTCGGCTTAATAAGTGTCTATGTAATGTTTTTATAATTTTATATTTTGTTTTTTCTTTTTTTCCTTTCTTCATTTCGGTGAGTTGATATTTTAGTGAGGACAAATTAATTTCCAACTCAATTAGGTTACATTACCACAAGAAAGTAATTTTCTATGACAATGAAAAATATATTAATTTCTACTCTTAATAATTTACCTGCCATATTTTCAAACTTATTTCAGATTGCATTACCTTAATTCAAAAATTACTATGACGAATCATAATTTTGACTATATTAATTTTCACAGTTGTGTGGATTTTGTTTTTTATGAAATAATTTAATAGTCAAGATGTCAAAAATGCAATCCTCTATTAGAAAAATATTTAATAAGTTACTTTCTACTATTTTTTATGAGAATCTAATATGGTATAGATTTCAAGAAGAGGCAATGAGTTAAATCTTTACTGTTTTTTCAGTAAGTTCTATGACAAAATCAATTACATGCCTTGAGCAATTGTCATGACATCTTATTGACTTTTAATTTATTTTTTTTTTCCATTTTTGCCCAATAAATTCAGATATCACTTACTTAAAAATAATGTACAACTTCAAAATTATGCAACTAATGGAGTTAGTAAGCACTTGGGTACACCTATATATATATACCATTAGTGGTTGCAAGGTTTTGTACTAGCTACAAATCATAAAAAGAGAATAATCACTATATACACTCTAAAGACATGGCTATGAGCAAGGCTTCATACACTTTGTTCTCCTTGGTGTTTGTCATTCTTCTCTCAATTGGTATGTTTCTCTTATTCAATACAAACACTTGTTATTATTGCTTCATGCACTAAACTGTTCTTTTTTTTTTTTTTTTTGTCATGAATTATAAACCCTTTTATTTTTATTTTTATGTGTGCACCTTTAAACACTACTAATAAACTCAAATTTATGTTTGTTTAATAGGTTTGCAAAGTGTGGATGCTTTTGGGCCACCATGCAAAGTCAATCAGGACTGTGCAGTTTACTGTAGTGGCCCAATTAATAGAGGCACTGGAATATGCCTGGATGGACATTGCACATGTGAAGCTCTCAAAAAACAAGAATCTATCACCAATGCTAGAAAAATTTTACATGACTAGGAATAGGTATTTATGAAAAAAAGTTTTTTTTTTTGGTTACTTATTGAATAAAATATGACAGAGGAATTTGATTTTTCATATTTTAGAGGTGTAATCTTCGTTTGTTTTGTTTGAAGAAAAGAGAATCTTGAAAATCAATGAGAAATTAATGACTCATTTAAGCATTTACTATCACGTTTTTAAATTATTACTAAATTTTTGTACGAGTAAAAATAATCCTCTCACGTGTAAGTTAAGTATATGCACGGAAAATTGAATTATTGATACACTTATGTGAAGATCACCAATATTATAACAAAGACATATTGACCTATTTGATCAGGAGCTAACAACTAATTTCTTGGAGTTAAAATTGAGATTGCTTAAAGATCCATTAATTTAGGTAAACGTTATGTCGGTTCGTTATGGTAAAAACAAAGACAAGTGCCTTAGGTTGCAAAATTTGAGGGGTCATATTTTATTTATATACTTTATAGTAATAATAGATTATAGATTTTAAAAAATATATATTGAATAATATTCGTCGAAAAACTTTTCATATAAAAAAATTATTAAAAGAATGTTGACAAATCTGAAGTACTATATATCTAAAAAAAATCAACATAAAAAATTATGTTCCAATAAAAGACCACATGAATTGGCTATATTATTAATTAAAAAAGGTACTAAAAGAAATTAATTATTAATAACCCTATATCTCAAATTATTTTTAAAAATTTAAAGACTTTTATTTTATTTTGCCTTAAGGCCACTAATGAAGTTAAACCATCCTAAATAAATATCTAATGCATTTTCCAATTAAAAAATATCATTTTCAAAAGAGAAATTATGCACTTTGAATTTTACATGCCTCTTATGAGAGCCTCTAAGATAATAATAAAATACAAGTTTTAGTATATATTTTATTTGTCTCAAGGGCAAATAGATATTTGGATCAATCAAACGAGGACTACTTTGTAAATGTAGCTTTATTTTGAACCAAACGTGACATTAAAAAAAATAAATTTAAACACACCATAAAGTTAAGGAAATTTTATAGCAGATAATAAATAAATTCTAGTTCATCATGTATCCCAAATTATGTAAAGGACTTCGGAATATGAATTACAAAGGACTTCATTTTCTGTACTAAATTATTGGGTGCATAGACTTTTTCCTTTTTTTAAAACAATACCTTTTTAGGTCCATTTTAGTAGTCATACTTACTAGAAATAATTAATTCAAAATAATTATTATTTAAAAAAATTAAAAGATAATTAATTATTCTTTTCCACCATTACCTTTACTCAAATGTAGAAGGAGATAAATATGGCGAAAAGCAAGTCGTATTAAATTGGAATCTAAGAATATATAAGGATAAATTAATTAAATTATAATTTTAATTAATTAATATTTATTAAAAGCTTAAAAAGAAAAAGATAACAACCAAAATGGATAAAAAAAAGTATAGAAAGTTTTGTATTTAAATACTAAATAAAAGACTTAATTTAAGAAGATAAAGTTAATACTTCAAAATTGTTTAAAAAAGTCTTTAATCCATGGATACATGCTTTATCATGTGTGGTAGTCTTACTTCCTTAAAAGTTTCGCCTATTCTTGTCCTCGTACTACTTCTAATCGCCATAGCATCAACATAGACAATAAGAATTAGAGATGAATAACCCCCCCCCCCTATTCTGTCCATCATAAAATATTGTTTACAATAGTCGAAATTGATTCACCTTCTCTCTTCCCTTACAAATAGGTCATTTCAATTTCAGATAAAAATATTTCAAAACGAAATTAAATTTTTACTCATAAGTAAGGAAGGTTAGATATCTTTGATAGAGTTGTATTTTGGCTCTACGGAGAGCATCGAATCAGTCAATTTCATTTGCTTTGAGACTGGCCCTTTTTCACGCAAAAAGGGGAAGAAGCTTCTAAATCGATCACAAGAGAAAGAAGAGACTATATTCACATGCGGAGGTGAGGGGAGGAAGCTTCACAACTTCTAACTCTAGTTACCAACTCGGGACAATATTGATATAAAGCAACATTGTCTCTTTACTAAATCAACTCTCGCCTACCATCATGAACAAGATCTTTCCTAATCAATTTTTTATTATTTGATAAGAAAAATGATAAATCTTATCATTGTATTTTTATTTTTCATTTGAATTCTATCAACTTGGAGAATATCTAGATTAAGACACTTATGATATTCACACTATCAAGATTGACTAAACGAGAGTGTGGCTGACATAGTAAAAGAATAAATCAGCCACACTTTTCTGGACCTCTTTTTAAGGAAGAATTTTACATTGACGAGAAATGAAAGTAGAATAAACCTAATGATGTACCTTCAACTGAAAAGCTAAGCCAATTATAAAAGAGTTGTTTCCTTCCATGTAAGAATTGAATCATTTTATTTTCCAGGAGTTTTCTTGAGGTTAAAAGAAACCATTATGAAAAAAAAAAATTGTTACTCAATGAGAATGTGTGTGGCGTGGAAAAAAAAGATCTAATTTTTGTCATGTTGATCAAAACATTTTAAAAAAAAAATTCTATAAGAAAATAAATTTCTTAAAATGAAGAAAATAACTTCTCCAATAAAGCAAATATATATATATATAAAATAATATTTCAAGTCCATTGTCTCATCCCCCATATAGACCATCCCACCCTTGTAGTATTTTGCTTGATTACAGAAAGTCGCTACTAGAAAATAGTAGCACCATGACATGCGTATCATTTTTAACTTGTTAAAGTTTAATATTGAGAACTAGTAAATAACTTCAGAAACCACTTGTCGTAATTTCGGTGAGATGTGTTATCAGCCAGAAGTGCCTGAACAAGTATTGATATTAGGAAACTGAAAGAAGAATTGACCAAAGAATCAAATTTAAATTTGTGAAACCATCTTTTAATGGCATCTATATTGCAATTTCTATCACAGAACAATGGTGAAAATGGAAGCCATTACACTTGAAAATCCTATTGGATTAGCAGAAACAAGACATAAACCCTAAGTGATTCGTCGCCTAAGGGACTGTCTCATTGTCAAACCGAGCAACCCCTTCTTGGTCCTTTGGAACCTCTCCAGCTAGCATCGTAAGCCATTAATCAGATTCAACATTCATCAGCTTTACAATAGCCTGCTTAGAGATTTGATAAGCATCTTCAAATTACGCCTAGTAGCTTCATCGCCAGTGAATCCCAAAATGTCGGAGCTAATGCTCTGCATAATGTAAATATTGATGAATCACAAAGCATGAAAGTGATATTGATACATTAGAATGACTATTAGCACGCACGAAATTACCTCAACATTCTTCAAAGTAAAGACCAACGTATATATGGACTTCCTTATCAATTCAGTGTTCTCGGGAGTCATGACTGTGGAGTGCACTCTCCTGCAATTTGGTTCATAAAACACCATAAGCAGGTAATATGGTTTTTCCATGCCTAAAGCACACAATTAACAAAAGCAACCTCAAAGTGAGATGCATAACTTCGGGATGACCTATGAGTTACAAGCTTTTGAACTCTGCTTTTGTTGTCAATTAAAGGAACTCAATGTTGTTACGAGGAAATTAGAAATCTTTAGCCCTTTTCTGTAACACGTGTACTCCACCAGGAAAGCATCCAGTGGTGTGGCCTAGTGGAGTAGTGGTCAATGACGTGTGTACAAACAAGGGTTCAAAAGTACTTGGAGGAATAGCCTAGGAGCGTGCATGTTGGCATAAACACCATCTTTATTACAAATGAAAAGTAGCACTTCACCAGGAAAATATTATAATGCTTTTTCTCAATTTGTCTTAAATTCTTGAAATTAGTAGTGTATAAGAACATGCAATATTTGTTAAGCAATACAGCGGGTAGAGAGTAAAATCCATCTTTTCGTTCACTCCAAATTTAAGCTACATATTTGGCCTCACAATTGATCAGCATGACCAAAACTTAATATTTTCTGGAAAATGGTAATGTTGACATGAACAAAACTTAATTTATACCACCCGGTTCTATTCTCAGCCAAAGTAACAAGTATCAATTACATCTTATGAATCATTATTACTGAATCCTTATTTTTCTCTTGTTCTCATGGCTGAGACAATAACATGGCTTAAAGATTATCTTTTGAAGCCCTGACGAGACTCTGTAGAGCAAGGTCTAGTAGCATTGGATGCCCAACTCTGGAATTTTTTTCATTAATATCTGTATTAAGTGGGTACTGTTGAGTTATATAATTGTCCGGATGAGTTGTGTAAGGGTTTGCGAAGGCATATGTAAAGGTTTTAGGCTAATTGACCCATCGATTAAAAGGTTTGTTTGGACACTTAAATTCCTTCACACGGTACTAAAGCCAATGTTTCCTAACAACATTCTTTTTTTTCTTTTTTCCTTTTTTAATGTATTTGTACATGTATTTTAAAAGCATACTCACACTCATATGTTCGAACAAAGTTCACATACAAAAGAAAAATCAGTTACACGTGTGGAAGGGTTTTGAGCTGTACAGGTGCCCCAAATAAGTTGTGAACGCTTTAAAGAGAAGAGGTCTAGGACTATTTCACCCTTGCCTTTAATATATTGGGGCAGACTCTTAGATAATTTCACATGTAGCAATTCTATAATACCTATTAATAAACTTATGAGACTGGTGGAGAGAGATGTGCAGGTGGAGGAAGGGAGAAAGAAAGTGACAGATCAAGCATTTCAAAGCACAAACCGTTCTTATAGAAGGTCAGCAAACATGTATTTATTGGATTTTGCTGTAGAATTGCACAAGGATCTTCAAAATGCTTGTTAAGCAGTTGCAAGTAGGATTTTTTCTAGTAAAGAAGCTACCATAAGTTACTGAGTCACCTTATGTCCTCAGTTGCTAGTGCCAGACTTCGGGTTAAACTCTCAACTTCCTTCAGTAAGCCACTATCACGAACATCAGCTAGCATCGGTTGGACATCCTCAGCCATGGCTTTAATCTGAGGAGTCACTACATCAAAGGTACAATGTTCATACATGAGAATACACTAAATACCTGCAAGGAACACATAAATTGCTCGAGCAGAATAATAAGATGAGTGCAACCGTATGCCCAACACCGAACGCTGTTTCGGTCCTCCCCTCCGCCTCTATAACTGGCCCTACAGTTTGATGCTGATGAATGTGGTACAGAAAACACATTGCAGCAGTACTACTCACAGTTTTACACATACCACCTAACATCTGACGAAAAATAGTTGTGCACCTGCTTCCACATATTATTTAGAAAATAGCACTACACGACATATTAGCATACTGAATGGACATCAATAACTCCAAACTGGGTTTGACCAAAATTTTGTCAAGACGAGCGCATTTTTCTGCTACTAGAGATGGTTGCATGAAGCACACAATGTTAGTTTTTGACAGAATTCTCTAATGGATACACATACTAGAACTAATGATAGTTAAACAAACTTATAAAAAATAATCTCATATTATGAAGCACTTGTTTAATAGCTTCACTGTGTTCAAAACAAGATATTCCAACTCAATTCAATTTTTCATGCACATCTGTCAAATAAATCCTTCATAAGAAGAATTGCAAAGTAATAAGTACATCTTGTCTGACAATCCATTCACATTTCTCCTCTGCCCATGTCAGGTAATTGGGGTCTTGCCCAAGCTAATGACCTCAGCAGTCACCCTCTGCACTTCCAGAAACATATTAACTTCACAAGCTCTTTTAACTAAGAGTTCTCCAAAATTTAGTGTAATCCAACTTTCACAGTGAAACATTTACACCAGTGCTCTTTATACAGATGCTGTTAAAGAGGATTGAAGTCCATAACATTCCAGTACAACTCATACATCACACACTGCACTTTGGGTGTAGACATGTAGTACATATTGCTTTGATGGAAAGAGCTAAGTTGAAACATGGGGTTTAACCTAAGCTTAAGATAGGAGTGTTCTAAAAATGTTTTCACACATGACACTTGGTCTTTAAAGAAAAAAATACATAATGGATTTCCTATAGTAAAAGATGTTGTGAATTATAAATAGAGAAGAGCAGAACTTCAACAAGTTAAATCATTGCATAACTGTATTATAAGCTAAAAGTACAGAAGTTAAAGTCACTCTGTCAGATGACCTTCTCTTTTCTCCTTGAATGAATTAAACCTCATCCATGCAAAGAGAAAAAAGGGGAGGTGAATAAATATAAAGTGCATCAGACCTTCGTAAGCAGCGGTCGTGCCTCCTCAACGACATTTAGAGCTTTCTCAGCCAAAGCATAGGCATTCGACAAACCAATTTCTTCTGCTTCACGGCCAAGACGTGTGAATATTCCAACCAATGCATCTAAACTAACCCCTTGTTCTCCTTTTATCTTTTGCCTGTCACAAACTATCAAATCCTCTTTAACACAATCCAGATTTAGGGGCCCTGCAGAAGGTACTGGGATTGGATCTCGAGGTGTGATATCAATCATGGTTTCCATGATAAGACCAGATTGGTTCACCTCAACTAACGAGTTTCGAGGAATAATTATCCTATCATCTTCAACCTATAAACACATAATCCATGTTTAAGACAAAAGTATACACAAGCAACTTATAAAACAACCACTATTACTTTTTAAAAAATACAAACAAAAGAATAACAGCTTGTTTGGATGGTTTTCACTTATTGTATTGTAATGTTAGTTTGGATGCTTTTACTTATTGTATTGTAATGTAAGTTTAAATTAAATGATGTAAGGTAACGAATGAAAACCCCCATTTTATGTACCGATTGATTTGGTGTGATCACATAGTTACTTTTTCTTTTTCTCATTTTATCATTACTTATTATTTAATAATCCTATTTTATCCTTTTATCATACCTTTTCATAATAGCTCTACCTCGTATCCCTCTTTTCTTGTAGGTTTAATTTTCAAATTGCTGATGTGTGATATTATGTAACAATGGAAAACCATACAATACAATGCAAGAAATTATGAAACAACATATAGCAACCATCCAAACGGAGAGATAAAAGTGTTCCGCGAAAAATACAATTGCAATTATATACATGTTACTCACCTCAACAACAGCTTCAACATTTCTCAAGGAAGGATTAACTCGAATCACATTACCAACATTAACTCCTCTTATTCTAACAGGTGTACCAGTACAAATACCACAAGCCTGCTCAAACTCAATCACAGCTAAATACTTCCTGAACCTAGACCTCAACTGAAACCCTCTCAACCAAGCCAAGCTAAGTGCCAACAACACGGTACCCGAAACGATAAACAATCCAACCCCACCTTCCCAAATGCTCCTTTTGCCAAACCCAAAATCACTCAATGGATGCATAGTTCGTTTCCATATATTCTTTGGAACGTCTAATATAACAGAAAGTGCACCTTTATGCTCGGAAGATGATGCAGGTTGTTGATGCTGCTCTTGTTCTTGATTATGACCCGTAATTGTAGACATTGATTTCACTGAAAAGATTTGACTTTTGGGCCTGATTGGTGTTTTTATACAGAAAAAACGATGACCCAACACATTTTTTCTACTGAGTATGATGGGGAAAACAGTAGAATTTGTTGATACATGAACTAAAGCATTTCCAGACATCATCAACTTTCCCTTTTTTCCCCTTTAAGTTATGCAGTTTTTTTGTAATATAGACGAAATTGAGGTGGGGGAAATTGAAAATAGGGGTTGAAGATCAACAAAATGGTAGCATATTGGATGGTACAAGCTGGAAGGAAGCAACCCTAGTGTAGATCAACGACTGAATCTGTTGAAGTATCACCAGTAGACTGAGAGAGTGAATGGAAAATGGGCTGGTCTGGGCTGACAAAGTGGGCTAACGAGATCTTGTAGGTTCAAGAGATGCAGATTAGATGTTCTGGGCCTTTGTAGCATATGAAGATCAAAGAAAAATTCATTAATTATAATTAGGTGCAACTTGTGTATAAACATTATATAACGAGAAAAGAAAATTATAAATTAACTATATAATTACTATAACATCATATGGATATACTACATGTAGGAGCTTGTGCTAGCATGGACTTAATATTTGTTATTTTTTTGTCTTAGTTAATGTGATACAAATACAATTTTGAGAGTTAACTAATTTTTTTGTATGATTTTAAAATATTGAGTCTAAAGGGTTTAGGTTGAACAGGACCAAGATGAAAAATTTCGAGTGCAAGTTCTGTAAGATGGTGTAGGAGTATGACGTAATAGTGAAGCCTGACACCCAAGTCATCGTAAAAAGAGATAGTTTCTTAGTAGCGTTGCGTCTATGATCTAGGAAAAGTATGAGATTGACAACAATGTCACCCATCGTATTGGGTAGCATAGATGAAATGGAGGCTTGCTTCTGGTGTCTTCTGTGATAGAAAGGTGCCTCTTAAACTTAAAGGCAAGTTTTACAGAATGACGTTTAGACCTGCTATATTGAGCGGTGTGTTGGCCAATAAGAAACTCTCACATCCAAAAGCTCAAGGTGGCGAAGATGAGATGTTGAGATAGATGTGTAGGTCGACTAAAAGAGATAGAATCGGTAATAAAGTTATTAGAGATAAGGTGGAAGTGATCTCGGTGGAACACAAAACGCGAGAAGCGAGGTTGAGATAGTTCGTGCATATAGTTAGGAGGGGTTTGGATGCCCCTGTTCGAGAGGTTGGCTTTAAATAAATTTAGGTGGGTAGAGTTAGACTGAAGAAATATTATAGAGAGGTGATTAGACTTGACATGGAGCAGTTAAAGCTTACCGAGGGCAATGTCCCTAAATAGAAAGGGTCGGAGGATGCATAATAAGACAAGAGGCTAGTAGGATGAAGTTTTGTTTCATTAGTAGGTAGGTTTGCTTTAATTTATTGTCCTTTTTTATTTTGGGTTGATCGGCTGTAATATTACATGATTGTAGTCTTGCTTCTATTATTATTTGTGTTTATTATTCCTTGTTCATTGTTCCTTATTTTGGTATTTTATCTTTTTCTAGAATGTTCTTGCCTTGAGCCGAGAGTCTATCGAAAATAGCCTCTTTATCTCACCCTGAGATAGTTGTATGGGCTATGTACATTATACCATCCACAGTTTGTGGGAATATACTAGTTTGTTGTTGTTATTGTTAATTATAGGGATTTATAGTATCTTTTACATGATTTTCAAATAATATTTGTTACTCTCCATGTCCCAATTTATGTGTCACTGATGAATTTTGCGAGTCAACCAAAATTTTCAATTGATTTTTAGATATTTTAAGTTGTCAATGACTCATTGTTACTTTCTGCGTAATTTCAAATAATATTTATTATTTCATCAATTCCAATTTACATGGCATTGATAAAATTTGGAGAGTCAATCATTTATTTTATTTTTTAAATATTTTAATTTATTAATAATTGTGATTTATAATATTTTTTACGTTATTTTGAAATAATATTTATTACTTCCTCTATCTCAAATTATGTGATAATGATAAAATTTCAAGAGTCAATTAAATTTTTTATATATTTTTTAAATTATTAAATATTTTAACTTATAATATTTTTTTATATAATTTTAAATATATAATAAATTTAAAAAAATATTAGAAAAATCAATAGGCCTTCGGCCAGAAGGAGGGACGTCGTCCAAGAGCTGCCTGTTTTTGGCCGCTGCCTGCTTATGACCGCTTTATATAGTATTGTAATAAAGTTGTTCCCAAAATCAAAAGAGAATTACATCGAACAACATTTTTTTAAAATTAGTATTTAATAATCCATCCCTTCCCTCAATAAACTTTTATAATATTAGTGTATATTTTAAAGCTGATACACGTATAACTTATGTAGCAAATTACGTGAGAGGTCACCTTTTATATCAAATCATATGAGATTTATTATATAAGACGTTTATATCTATTTATTTAATTTATAATAATTTATATATTTATTTATATATATTTAAAATTAAACGACATAAATATTAATTTAAGATAAAATGAAAAGACATTTATATATTATGTCAATGAAATATAATGATAAAAGTTATCATGGACCCAAAAGTAAGACAACATAAGACAAATTATAAATTGAAATATATATTTGAAGCTTAATACTTTAGATTATTTTTAAGCCATCATTAATCTTTAATTCATTTTTTTAAACACTATTAGAGTTTCCAAGCGTCAGCATTGATATAAATTATTCATTCCGCTTCCGATAAAAAATAATTGTATTAAAGAAAATAATGCACATATTAGTTTCATGTATTATTAGTATTTTATTTGATGTATTTTTTTAGCTTATCTATAACACTTTTTTTATCTATTAAGGGGTGTATTGACACATATATTAATTTGTGTATTAACATTATTTTTCATCATATTATTTTCAACACATTGTTCAATAAAAGTGCAGAGGATACACAAGACATATGTTATTTCTAATACATCAAGCCAAGAATTGTATACGAAAAATTATATCATAACAAATGCAAGTGTACCTAATACAAATATAACTAATGCATGCATTATTAATACACCATATTATGTACTATCTTAGTAGGCATTTGGACATGCGATATGAAGTTCGTGGTTTGGATAGATTCAAATTCTCAAAAATATGTGATTTAGGATTTCATATCATGATTTGAGACCTTTTAAATATAAAAATTGATCCACAAATTTATATTTTGTAAAAACATCTTCACTATTTATAATTCATATTATTATTCTTATCACAATAATAATGTGAGTCCATCTTATCGGTCATTTGATCAAGAAATATATGCTCACGAGATTGTTCGTGCTATTTGAAAGGATTATATTAAAGATTAATACACTATAATTCATGTTCAA
>JBDJHY010000049.1:16924657-16937508 GCA_039654485.1 Withania somnifera | reverse complement strand
ATTTAAAATTGAAGACAAAAATTGAGTTTCCTCTGGTTTGTTTTGATCAAATTGTTGTATATTTGCAGATACTTCAGACTGTTATTGCTGGTCTACCAACAGGGAAAATTGAATTCCTCCATCACCGTCAAGCTAAGGAAATGGTGGAACATAATGCTTGAGTGAAAAGAACTAGGTATACAGTCTCTGTAGTAACTATGAAAAAGTGAGATGAGAGAGCAATGAGTCAAGTATGAACAGAAAAGATACTGATATCTAAACAATGGGAAAAGCAAATTGTGGATGAAGCAATAATACGCAAGAGTAAAGAAAGCTATGCATCTGATTTCTGTTGGTCACTCCATCCCAGCCCAAGAGAGCAAGAGGAAGAGGACCATGGGTACTCTATTTCAATTAATTTGTCTTTTTAGTATGAATAACACCCTCTATAATTAGTACAACAACTCTTTAAATTCCATATCCCACATAGTATGTCTAGGACCACAACATTCAAAAGACATTTTTATATATTATACACATTTTTATTTTTAAGTCCACAAGATTCACAATTATCATGTTCAAACCTTGATGGACAATATTACCTGGTACTTGTATTAGAGGGAAGTAGCAACTAGCAAGTACCCAAGGAATTAGTCGAGTTGCACGCAAGTTCACCCAGATAACATGGTTATAAGAAAAAAAGATTGAAAAACCTCTTTTACTTTCTTAAGCCCGCCATAACAAACTAAGACACAAAAAATGAAACAGAGGGAGTAAGACATTTTACTTGAGAGAGAGAAGAATAAGGGTTTGAATGTCAAGAAATTAATGCAGATTCATGCTTCAAGAAAAATGTGGCAAAGGAAAGGAAATGGAAAAGAATTTTCTTGCATGTGTTTGTTTGAAATTAAATGGATTTTGATAATCGAGAAAACCTCGAGCTCACATGGTTCGAAACATCAGTGAGTAGGCCCCTTAATGATCATGCTTTTGTCTGATTCTTATCATCCACAACTAGCTTTCAGCTTGGCAACCAAAGATTTTTCCTACCCTAACTTGTCTACTGACAAACAGCTACCACTTCTCAATAGTGCGAGTTTTGATAACCACCAAACCCAATAGCTAAGTCAAACTTGGGTTTTCTAACTCTCAATCTCCTTCTTAAACCCGTTTCTCAAACTTAAATTATTAGATACAACTTGAATAACAGATGTAAATAATAAGAACCAGTACCAACTCGCAATACCTACTATTCCAAACAAACTTCAAAATAGTATATGCCAAGGCAGACCAGCAATATTAAAATTGAACACAGCTATGAATTACCTCTGATTGGTTTAAATCAAATAACTACAGTAGATACTTCAGACTATTGCTGGTCTAGCTGTGGAAACAACAGAAGATAAGGTTAGAGAGGCTACAGTCTCTTTAGGTAACTGCAAGGAAGTATATGAGAGAGCACTGGGTTATAAGCATGACCAAAAGAATGATTAACTAAAAGGTAGGGCCTAGAGTTGAGGATGAAGGCAGTAATAAGCAAGAGTAAAGGGAAAAGGTGATCGGAATGAAGCACTGTTGGTCACTCCATGCCAGACCAAGAGAGCAACAGGGAGAACACCATGACTGCTGAAACTCACAGAGAGGAAAGAGACAATAAATTTTACTTAAGAGACGAGAGAAAGAAATTAAGAATTTAATGTCAAGAATTAATGTGTGATACATTTTTCAAAAAGCAGGAGGTAAGGAGAGGAAAAGGAAAGGAATTTTCTTGCTTGTATTTGTTTGAAGGTAAAAAGATAAATCTAAAGGAGAACTAAATATCTTGCAGGTAAATCTGAAAGCACAGGCACAACAGCATTTTAGCTACCAAGAAGAGGCCAGAAATTTTACCTTTCTTGAGAAACTCATGAACTAAAGAGTTATGCTGATATCTGAGATATGATACACATTTGCTGCATCAATCATCATAATAACAGTAGCTCTTGATTTAACGAGTGGATTGTTCCAACTAGGCTTATGTATAGTCTTTTGAATCATAGACTAACAGCAGGAAAAATAAATATGAAAAGAACAAATTAACCAAATTGTAACCAATCTTAACCTAATGGACAAAACGTAGACCATCATAGAGCTCTTTTATAAATATAAGTAGTGGTGAGCAATTTTTCATGCATTTTACTTTCCTTTGTCTTTAATTGCAGCAAAGTATTACCGGTGATATTTATGAAATGAATATACTTCATCAAGAGTATCTCAAAGTGTAATAAGAAAATACTCCCCCCATTACATTTTTATGTGTCTTAGTTTGATTAAATACAAATTTGAAAAAATCAAGGAAGACTTTCAAGTGGTTTAAAACTAAGGATATGTGTAATGTGAGACTTCCAAATTTTGTGGTCTAAAACTAAGGATACGTGTAACATACTACAAAGTATTTTGAGTCTTATAGTTTTAAACATGTCTAGAAAGATATTGGAATTAAGGAGTTATTCCCTCCATCCTAATTTATGTGTCATATATTTTATCTTAGGCTGTCCTAACAAAAAATTTAACTTTAAATTTTATATGTACACTTAATAAGTTGATTTATAGCCATTCAAATGTCAATGGCTTATTTTAAATCATAACTTTCAAAAATCTCGTTTTTATTTTTAAACTTAGTACCAGTCAAATGCTGCACATAAATTTGGACCTACTAAATATAGAAAGTGGCATTCTCTCTGGAACAAACTGAAAAGAAAAGTGAGACACATAAATTGAAAAAGAAGTACATGATTTGTCACCATTACAAAAATACAGATATCCGAGTTTGAAATGGACTAGGTCAGCCTCCTAGTTGAGATACTGGGTAAGGTCAACAACATGGACATCAAATCTTGGAATCCAAGTCATAGTCAAGTCCAAACTTAATACTAATTGAGCGTCAATCAGGGCATGTCCTGCTAATAGTCATGTTTTTTTTTCATACGATGCACTCCTTATTTGTGGTTTTAGAGTAAGAAATTCACCTTATACAATTTTGCCTTATCCTTGGAGTTATATTGACGGTTGTTGTTTATGCTAGATTGATTGTGGTAGTATTCTACGGTAGTGTTGTTTTTGCTAATAGTTGTCATTTTGTTACTGTCTACTGTTTGTTGTTTTTATCAGATTGTGGTTTTATCGTGAGTCGAGGGTCTATAGGAAAGAACCTCTCTATCGCACCTCTGAGGAAGTGGTATGGATTATGTACGCTTTACCCTCCTCAGAACCCACTTTGTGGGAATATACTGGGTATGTTGTTTTTGAATTTATTATTTTCTGTTTTGTGGCACCTAAGATTTTTATTAATCAAGATTACATGTCCTCTAAAGCCCCTACTTTTTAGTACATATCTTACTTACTCCCATTTGATTTGTTTACCTTAATTATATTTAGAGATATGAACAAACTCAGTAATAAAGCCCAAGATCTTCAAACCTATACCTCTGCCTCGTCCTATTTTACAGTAGATTCTCTTCGGAGAGCAACCATGGTGCTAGTATATGGCATTCTTTTTTTCTTTCTAATAAGCGGTGTTTATATATGATATTCCATTCAACCCCAACATCTATTCTTTCCCCTTCTATTTCCAATAAATTATGTACTTATAGATCACATTTATCAATTCAATACACTTAGAAGAATAATCCCCAAAATGCATTCATCTCAGGACCTAAGCATTCTTCCTTGTGCTTTTGTTTTTCAAAACTAAGGGGTGGGCGTTCGGTAGTTCGGTTCAGTTAGTTTCAGTTTATATAATTCGTTTTTTTCGGTTATGGGCCTACTTAATGGTCTTTTTTTATTAGTAAAATTAGGCAAATATTAGGAATGAGAATGCTAATTTTTCAATTAAATGATTAATAAGCCTTGATTAGCTCTCTTGTAGTCAATTCTTTATAGTTGAAAATTTATTGAAAGAGAAAAGGTGTGTGGCCTTTATTGATTGTAATCAATGGTGAATTACCTGTATCAGCTCTTCACCTTAAAGGATAATCATATCAACAAAATGAGTCGACTTATAATAGCAATTGATTACGTCAACTCTCTTCTGCTCAATCATAATGGAATGGGATATGGGCTATTTGGAATTTGGAATGGGATACGGGATGTAAGTGGATATGGCTTATTAAGACTTGACTTAGACTAAACGGATATGGGCCCGCTTCGGCCTTCGCTGGTTGGTGTATACGCTTTATATAATATAATATATTAGTTATATATAATACAAACTATATATATTAGGTATAGTATTTCGGTTTTTCGGTTAAACCGGAAATATATATCTTATAGTCGAAAACCGAACCAAAACTGAAATTTTAAAAAAGATAAATCGAAAACCGAACTGAAAAACCGAAACCGAATTGATTCGGTTCGGTTCGGTTCGGTTTTTAGTAATTATGCCCACCCCTATTCAAAACATTGTTGTAAACCTAAGCCCCCAATCAAGATCAATTTCACACGTTCTGAACCAAAAAAAAGAAAACATAAAAGGGGAAGTGTTAGGCTACTGTATGCTTCCTCAGAATAATAAACATTAATTGCAAATTTTCTTTCCAGTAAAATCCTACTCTTCACATTTCGATATGAACTCTCCACCATAGAAATGTTGCAACTCTTTTCTGAGTTGAAATCATTGACTATAGGATTTAACTCAAGTCAATAACACACACTTGATGGATGGTCGCGAACCATCATAATATTGAAATTGATAGGTTGATCTATCAGTTCACTAGCTGAGCTAACACCTCTTGTAGGAAAGTGGTTGTAATCTATACAACTTCTAGCACACAGCCTCAATTGAATAAGGACCTTATTTTCTCTAGACTTCCACCCAAAATGCTAGTCAGATTCTTAAAACTCCAAAGTCTCAAACTCCATCACCCAAAAAATAATATGCTTACTGAACCTCTCACTCGTAGTTGTAACAATATACTACACAACAAACATCTTTGTTGAGCTTATTATCCAACTACATGTATTACTTTAATGCAGTCCAACACGAATGTTTCTAAAGCACTATAATTTTGACCCCTTCCGAAGACATAACAATCATCATGTTGTAGAGCAATATTTCCTATTACTACTAGCATACAGCATAAGTTTAACATTAAAAGTAGTTCCATTTTCCTGACACCAACTACGTTCTTATGTGACACATCATCACATGATCTGAGATCATCTTCTCCTAGTATATTGGATTCCAAACATTTCTGTTGTGCGCCTCATCTGGTGACCTTATTACCACTTCCCAAATAGGCTGAGTAATCCAACACGTTCCACATATATCTCCAATTCACCTTCTACAAAATAATTTGCTACTCATTTTGTTCAAGATCATTCTGGCTTGATACCATAATACGGGAAAGCAAACCTAGGACCATACTCAACCCCAAAATAAAGCTTGTTGAGGTGGTACTGTACAAAACCATACCCAACTATTGTAGCACTAACAAAGAGTTCCTGTTTTACTGCAATATAAACCAAATGGTAAAGCCCAGCCCAAAAGACTAGTCTAATAAGTGGCAGAACCCATTTAGCCTATAAACCCATTAGCATTTGACACATAACAATCGCCCCCGCGTCAGATCCAACGACCTCGTTGGTTACAGCTGGAACCCCTCTTGGGTCCAGGTCAGCACTTCTGGCACACAGACCACTCCAAGTCACGGTCCGGTGTGCGGATCGACCGGCTCTCCTACCAATGTGATAGACCAAATGGGAAGCCCAATCCAAAAGACTAGTCTAATAGGTAGGAGAACTTAGCCTATAAACCCATTCGCATTTGTCTATTTCTCCTACAAGGGACAATTGGCACATAACATGTACACTTTAAGAAAAGAATCAATCGGAAGGTGAATAGAAAAATATATATTCTTTTCGAAAAAGTATGAAACCTTAAACGAAGTAAGCTCTCATTTGCCCTGCTTTCCTTTTTTCTTCTTTTTAATTTGTGAGAACTAAAAAGAAACCTAATGAACTAAATTATTGGCTGCAAATTATTTTTTGTTATTTATTTCTTCAGAATTACCAAAAGCCCAAATCACAAAAAAGGAACAAAAACTAGAAAAAGAAAGAAAACCCAGTAAAATATATAATCAAGAACCAGACAAGTACCAAAATCTATATTTCAATCCAGTATACACAAAGATGAAAATCCTAAGTTTCACAAAAGGAAAAATACATACCTGCAAAAGCAATATAAACAGCTCCAGTGAGAGTGGCCAAGTAGCAAACCAGAAGCAGTGCTCAACCTATTTTAGGGACGGAGACCAAACGTTCAAATTTACCATTCAGATCCCTTTTAATTTAAGAACTCATACTTTACCCCCCAAGTTTAGATAAATGGCAGCACCAACTATTCCTACCAAAAAGTTTTATTTTATGTGATTGGTTTTAGATTTTTTTTTCTTGGAAAAATGAACTTATTTCATATGACATCGGTGATAGTCGGAGAAAAATTTAGATTAATTTTGAATTTTTTATGCAATTTCTAAATGCTAATATAGTATTTTTTTTAAATAATAATATTAATATTTTAAAATTCTTTAATCATAACTTGAGTCAAAATACACAGATATTCAACCCGGTGTCATTATTTAAGTTATATATACAATGCGTAAAAAATTATAAATTTTTTATGATGAAATAACTTAAAGTATTGTGCCTAGAGTTTCGTATAATTGAAGTTCAGTCATTTTTGTTATAGATTCAAAATCTATTTAAGTATTTATTTTTCTTCTATAAATTCATTTTTTCATAATAGTTCATACATTTTTTAAAAAATTCAAAATTTACCTCTAGCAATAGGTAGATAATTCATAAATTACTCATGCAATGAATAAAAATGTGAAATTTTTTATACTCTTATTAAATACAAAGTCAAATAATAATTCAAATAAAATACTCGTTGAATTTTTATGACAATAACTTGTTTAAAATATATATATTCCAGCAAAATCAAAAGTGAAACTCGTCCATTTATATGGCTATACCCATTAAGAGGTACAACATCAGGCCCATTTCTCAATCCAGGCCCATAAAAAATAACTCTAAACCCTAACACACTTCCTCTTATATATGCTTCTCAGTTCTCCGTAACTCATCTTTCATCGTCTTCCCAAAAGCCAAAACCCTAGCCACAAAAGTTGCTTCACAGCCAGTTCATTCTCCAAGCTATGGTAATTTTATCTCAAAAATGTGTAATTAATGCGGTCTTTTTCTTTCAGTTTTCTGATATTTAACAGTTTTGATTTTTTTTTTTTTTTGTGTCGAAATAGGCGGACGTTGAAGCTGATGTTGCGGCTGGACAGCCAAAGAAGAGAACGTTTAAGAAGTTCAGTTACAGAGGAGTGGATCTCGATGCTCTTCTTGACATGTCTACTGATGAGCTCGTTAAGCTTTTCCCTGCTCGTCCTCGCAGAAGGTATCTAACGATTTTAGCAAATTTATATTGCTAAATTGTTATAGATTTGCTGCTTTTTCTGCGTATTAAGCTTGTATTAATGTAGAAGTGTAAGAGACTTTGCTTATTCAACGTAAATCGGGTGGATGAGCATAAGCAAACAGGACCGTAAATGCTGTTTAATGGCAGAATTTGTAATGAGTGACTTGTAATTAGGGCAAAAAAAAAGATCTTTCTTCACCTCTTCAAAGAACGAATTGCGGCTATTGATGTGAATTTGAGCATTGATTTTGTTAATTTTTTTGATAGCAGGAATGCTGCTATTTTTTTTTAAAAAAGTTAAATTGTCAGTTCTATATTAAAAATATATGTTTATATCTACTTGAAAAATATAGTAATAAAATCTGACATTTTTTACCCGCTGAATGCTTATACTATGGAACAAATTGATATTAAACCAAAAGTAACTGAATCAAAGGCAACTGTGGATGTAGTGGTTGTACATAAATTTTCCTGTGTAAGATCTTATATTTTAATATGTTGATTTGTTTCCTTGTCTGTGAAAATGAGGCAGCTTGACTTGTAATTATTTTAGGTTCCAAAGGGGTTTGAAGAGGAAGCCTATGGCTTTGATCAAGAAGCTGCGCAAGGCGGTAACGAGAGCAATCTTACCATTGGACTTTACTTTGATATGAATGATTTTCTTTGGTTCTTAATATCAACAGCTATTCTTATAAAAAAGATATCCATAAATAGTTATATCAGGAATTGTGTGGACCTCAATGTTGAAACAATCATTCTTTTAATACAGAAAATGAAAATTTAGTTTGAATGATGTGGCTTTGTTTTCCTAACCTTAGCAACAGTTAGGTCCAGTCTCTATGTCATGTGTAAATAGATGAAAATTGTATTAATGTAACTGCACAGTACTTAATGCCATAGTGAATTTAGCTCATGAGTAAGATAACTGACATGTGAAGTGTTGCACTGGGGTTTATTAATGCTGTCTCTCATAGTTGATGTTTGCAGCCCCTTATAATTGTACATGGATAATCTAGATTAGCTGCATCTTTGTTGATTGTCTATGATGGACTATTGGCCTTTCCAGTGTCAGAATTGTATAATATTCAGTTTCCTAAGTTTTGCCTGCCTCTGTATTTATGCGCCTAAGGGCTGGAGCTTCCCTCGTTAATTAAGAGGTGGTGCGTGGTATTCCACAGAGTAGGGTGTTTGTGGTGCACTATGTGTATAGGCGCACACTAATGATTTGGGGTCTCATTGGCCACTTTGCTGCCACAACTTGTTGCCGAAGTGACTAGAATGCCCTATACTTCCATTCTTCCACAGTTGTTTTATCTATCATCTTCCAACTACTGAGTTTCAGTATGTAGTTTTGACACATTCTTTTGCTGAAGTTAAAATGTCAAAATTGACATGAACTTAGATATCCTGATTGGGAATGTTTACTTGTAAATAGTTGTTTGGGGAAGGAAAAAGGGTTTCTGGTGTTCAATTCCTATTCATCAGAAAGTCACTTCCTCATGTGATAACACTTCTCCCTACAGAAATAAACAGGATTTAATGCTTGCACACTATTTCATGGTTGGCAAGTTTGGCTTCGCTGCAACATTCGAGTATTTCCTAAATGTTTTACACTTTGTTGCAATTAACGCATATTCATTCAGAAACGGTAGGCACCACCAGGTGAGAAGCCAGAGGTTGTGAGAACACATTTGAGGAACATGATTATTGTACCTGAGATGATTGGAAGCGTTATTGGAATCTACAATGGAAAAACATTCAATCAAATTGAGGTCAAGCCTGAAATGATTAGTCACTACTTAGCTGAGTTCTCCATCTCATACAAGCCTGTCAAGCACGGTAGGCCTGGTATTGGTGCTACTCACTCTTCAAGGTTTATTCCATTGAAGTGATTCTGGCAGAATTTTTTCTGGTAATACTGGTGTCTGGCATTGTAGGCTCGGTATTGGTGCTACTCACTCTTAATGGTTTATTCCATTGAAGTGAGGCGGAGCTTGTCTTTATATTTTCTAGTAATATTGCTACTTGGTTTTACTGCAATTTTGATGAGAACAGTGGATGTTTGAATGGTGGTTAGTTTAAGACTTCTAGTAATTTGCTGATACATTGTTACGTTTCAGTTATTGTGCTTGTTTAATGCTTTGTTTCATTTTATTTTTTAAGAAGTGTTGATTATACTGTGTTAATTCAACTCACATCTTATACTTGAATTCTCGTCTTCTGCTCGATTAATCAAAACCAGTTTTTATGGAAAATTGAAGTGGCTTTATCCAAGTCCCAACTAAAATACGTGGAATCTGCTTTTAGTGGATCAATTTATTAGGTTTAAGAGTATAAATGATAATATCACTACAACGCCAACACCCCTGAATATCCAGCTTTAGTTGGGAGTAATTCAGTATGGACTAACGCCTTTAGATTGCTAAGTTCGGATTCTGTTTTGGCTTTCATTTTCCCAATTTCCGGTGGAATGTGTTTGCGCTACACAAGCTCCTCTTTCCTTACGTTTACTTTTTAAAAATCAATTTGAATGAGAATTTATGCGCCTCCCTTTATATCTTCACGTAATATCCTTCTCTGCTCTCTAGGTGATAATTCACTCTTGTACTGCTACTGGGGATCACCACCAATTTCGCATAATTTCAAGTACAAAAAATTATTCTAAAGTGGTTTAACTAAATGTGTAGTCCAGTAAAGAAAACAAAATTCCCGTGTTATTTCCCCTGTAAATCTGGGTACAAATCAACCGACGTTTAGAGAAATTTGACAAAGCAATTAGGGGTTCTAATCCCTTAAAAGTGTATATAACATGTTCTTCGGCTCCTTTAGTTTGTAAAGTATAACCAATCCCCCTCCCACAATACAAAGAAATTGTTAACAGAAAACCGAACTCAACTTTTGTTAAAAGAAAAAAAAAATGAAGACTTCATCGTAGATTCATCTCACTCATATATCCTTCTTGAAGGTGACTCCAGTTGATGGGAGCCATTTGTTTCCCTGAATAAGCGCCTTTACTGAAAACTTGCTAGCTTCTTTACTAGTAATATTCAGCTTCAATCCCTTCAGTTGACTCTATTTTTAGTCCCAGCTCCTGGGCCAAAGTTTCTTTATTCAGCATAGTAAATAGTATCTGGTGCTGTAGTACCCACCCAAGGTAACCACCCTATAGGATCAATAAAGCCTGCCATTGTTGTATACATATAAACGGTTGTCGAATAGTTCTTCCATGGCCTACCCAAGAAGGTACTGACTCCAGTGAGGTTAGCTGAGGGCCAGACTGTGCAATTGTGAATAGAGATGCCTGTGTTCTGATTAGGGTCGAGTTTGCCTTGAGCTGTTATGGTGTTTTGTTGGCCAGGCATTGGTTTCTTGGGCTTTATGTTGCAATTCTGGAAAACAACTGCTGAGTTACCAAATATGAAGTCTACTGTGCCATAGATACTGCATTCTCTGTAGAATTGGCGATTGGAGTGCGTGTATAATGAGTCTTGGTACGCGTCAAATTTGCAGCGGTAAAAGACAGAGAGATCAGCAGTTGACATTAGTGCCACTGCTTGATGCTTGGCTGCACCTGCTGTGTTGCGGAACGCCATGTCACGACCCATAAATCCCTTACCAAACACAGCTGCGTAGGAAGAAAATTGGAAAAACAGTAAGAATTGGCTTCACCAATTTGATGCATCAAATACTTGTTCAACTTATATGGTACAAAATATATACTTTAGTATATATCAATCTCATTTACTTGTTGTGGGTTTGCTTCTTTATAATTTGACTATTTTTAATGAACAATTTATAATATGGAAAATTATCAATAAAGGTTTAAATGAATATAAACCATAGTTGTAGCGACCCCTTTTCATTGGTAAGAAAAGGAATACAAACCATGAGTAATAAATCAAAAACAAGAGGGGTTGCTGGCATGATACGCATACTCCATCTCCCAGACTAAATTATGGGTTCGAGTCACTAAAAAAAGCAAAATAGACGGGAGATCAGAAAAATAATTAAGCTAATTGCTCTGCTAGGGAGACGCGAGCCCTTATCCCGCCATCTTGTAATACCACCAAGTATATGGGAAAAGAGTTATTACTATATGAAACCTTTGGTGAATCCTATTCATAACATGCATGCATATTGCTCAGATTTCAAAACTTGTAGGAACTATGCCACTATAGTAGTTTGTTCTAAAAGAATGAACCATTTTATATATGAAAACCTTTAATTATACTAAGATTTTTCATTTTACCTGTAATTTTGAGTTTGTATAGTCAAACAAACCTATTAAGTTAAGAGTTGAACCAAGGGTTACCAAAAGTTACATTTTGGAAAGTGGGAGTGCCATCTACAAAGTTGAGGGATCCAGAAACAATAGTAGCATCCATGCCATCACCAATCATCATAATATTCCATTTATTCTTCTCAACCCTAACATTCTCATCGTAAATACCCGTCTTCACGTATATCACAAACCTCTTGTCACTTTTCTCTGGCACAACCTCAAGAGCCTTACCAATATTGCTAAAATCCCCGGTTCCATCTATAGCCACCACGACATCCACCTTCAACTTAGCACTTCCCTTTGAAGATTGAAGCAGTTTCCTATCCTTTGAACTCAACCAGCTTGGAAAATCTCCATCAAAAGACGACGTCTTCTCCCAATTCCACCTAAGGTATTCATTGAGTCTAACGAATTCGGAATTGATTGATCAATATTATCGATAATAGCCAAACTGTTACTAGTATATTCCCCCGAATTCTTAAGGCTTTGTGAAGCAACACTAGAAAATACAGAAATACTTCCAAAACCATCGATACACGTTTGCTGGTAACCTCGTCTTGAGGTCAGAAGAAGCCTCCATACACTTTCTATAGCCTTAACAGTCCTAGGATCGGAAATGTTCTTCCATTCTGGTAAATGGAAGAACACATCCGATACTTTTGACAACTCATCCACAGCAACATGTACAGGTAACTTATAAATATCTTGAGGTTTAAGGTTGTTTGATGTGGCTAGAGGACCAAGGCTATTGTAACATGATTCAGGATACAATGCTATGTCACAAACAGCTTTGATGGCGTGCAGCTACACTTTCTTGATTATTTTCACTAGAAAGGTCCATTTTTTTTTTTCGTTGTTGGGAATTGGGTGTTTATATGGGATGAGTTATTATGATTTACGTGCAATGCATAACACTTAGGGAATTAAAGGTCATGTATGGAGAAGAGTCTATTAAAGTCATGTTTTTTCTTTTATTTATTTTGTGTTCTTTTCTTTTTGGTTATAGACCAGTTCAGTTCTATGAATGTTAAATTAAGGCAATGAGTAATATTATGACTATAAAAGTAAAATATTGTGCAAGGGAAAGAAAGTTTAGGAAAATGTAGTTGCCTTTTCTATTGTATA
>JBDJHY010000049.1:16848725-16870486 GCA_039654485.1 Withania somnifera | reverse complement strand
CCTAAAACAAACACTACTAAAGCCAGAGGCATCTGGAAGGCTGATGAAGTGGCAGTCAAACTCGGAGAGCATGAAATTGATTTTTAACCCCGGAAGGCCATCAAAGGCCAAGTTTTTGCAGACTTTCTGGTAGAGATGAATCCTCCTTAGAGTTAATCAAGCTGATTTCGGATGAGCCCGAGGACCGGACTGAGCCCAAGGCACCTCAGGATACGTTTGTCATGAATGTAGATGAGGCCTCTAGTGAAGACACTAGAGGAGCCGGAGTCCTACTCCGCATCCCAGAAGGGGTGGAAGTATCGTATGCACTGCGATTCACTTTCAAAACCACAAACAACACAACAACATATGAGGCGCTGATCACAGGCCTTCACCTAGTTCGAAGGATAAAGGTAAAGTCAATTTCCGTTTTCAGCGACTCCCAACTCGTTGTCAACTAGGTAAAAGGCACTTATAAAACGAAAGAAGCCCAGTTAAAAAATACCTAGAGATGGTGAGGGGACTGCATGAAAAATTCACCTAGTTTTAAATAACCAAAGTCCCCCGAGGTAAAAATAACCAAGCAGATGCCCTCAGCAAGCTGGCATCCTCTGAAAAAAGGAAGGGAAAACAAGAAAGTAATAATTGAAGAACTTCATCACCCAGGTATCAAGGAAGTCAGTATCTCTGTGGTAGACGAGGTAGGCAACAATTAGATGACCCCTATCATAAAATACCTCACCTCGGGAGAGGTGCCCTCCAATCCGGCTGAAGCCCGAAGACTTTACCTGAAAGGCCCGAGGTATATTCTGAGTGATGGGGTACTTTACAAGAGATCCTTCTTACAACCTCTCCTGAGGTGTGTAGGCCCAAACTAAACCAAGTACATACTACGAGAAGTCCATGAAGATTCATGTGGCTACCACTAAAGAGTAAGTGGTTTGGCAAAAAAGATCCTAAGATGGGGTTACTACTGCCTACCCTGGTGCATGAGGCGTAGGACTTCGTCCAAAAGTGTTCGAAGTGCCAACTCCACGCACCAATCACTACGAAGCCACAGATGGACTTGATTATGATTGAAGGTGTCTGGCCCTTCGCCAAGTGGGGGATTGACATTGTAGGGTCTTTCCCTGAAGCTCCTGGAAGGGTAAAATTCCTAGTAGTGACCATAGACTACTTCACAAAATGGGTAGAGGCAGAACCCTTAGCCACAATCACTGGAAAAAAATCCTAAACTTTATATGGAGAAACGTTGTACGTCGCTTCGGAGTGCCCAATAAAATTATCTTAGAAAACGGGAAGCAATTCGCAGAGGATTCGTTCAAATCATGGTGTAAAGAGATGAAAATCATACAACACTTCACCTCTGTTGCTCACCCTCAGGCATACGGTTAAGTCGAAGTGACGAATAGAACATTGCTACAAGGATTGAAAGGAGGCTAGACAAAGCCAAAGGGGATTAGGTGGAAAACCTACCAAACGTCTTATGGGTGTACAGGACCACGCTAAGAACCCCTAATAGGGAAACCCCTTTCAGCTAAACATATGGAACAGAGGCAGTAATCCCGACTGAGATCGGAGTACCAAGCTCAAGAGCACTACATTATGACGAGCTCTCCAACGAAAAAGAGCTGAGGTTAAACCTCAACTTGCTAGAGGAAAAAAGAGAAAGCGCGGCTATTTATGAGGCGAGGTATAAACAAGTCATGGACAGATATTACAACAACAGGGTAACGAATACCCAGATCAGTACAGGCCAGTATGTCTGAAGACGGAATGAGACCAGCAGAGCTGAGAAGATGAGGAGGCTAGAAGCAAACTGGGAAGGCCCCTACAGGGTGGTTGAAGCCTCCAGGGCAGGGAGTTACAAATTAGCAAAACTAGATGGTACCGAGGTACCCAGGATCTGACATGTAAGTAATTTATGAAGGTTGTACCAATGAATGTCTTGTTTCTTTATATTTCTATCTTAATAAAATACCTTTTCAATACATTTTATGATTATTTCTTTATACATTTATATGAAAAAAGTACCATTAAATCGACCTTGTCACATCTAAAGCTTGGTTCGTTCAAAAGCATTGTAATTATTAAATTGACTTTGTAAAAGCGAGAGCTCGATTCGTCCAAAAGTGTCGCAATTATTAAATCGACCTCGTCAAATCTAGATCTCAATTCGACAAGAATGTCATACTCTTATTAAATCGACCTCGTTAAAGAGAGAGCTCGGTTCGGCCAAAAGCGTCGCAATCATTAAATCGACCTCGTCAAATTGAGAGCTTGGTTTGACACGAATGTCCCATTCTAATTAAATCAACCTCATCAAATCGAGAGCTCGGTTCGACCAAAAGCGCTGCAATCATTAAATTGACCTCGTCAAAATAAGAGCTCAGTTTGACAAGAACATCGCACTTATTATTAAATCGACCCCTTTGCAAAGGGAGCTCGGTTCAGCAAAAATGCCACACTCATGGCGAAGAAAAAGTTGCCTAGCTAAAACTCGAATAGCCAACCTAAATACGAATTGAATTACAATATATTATCATTTAAGTGGTAACAGGAATACCAAATAACAAGAAGAAGGTGGGTTGCATCCTAAACGGCACAGAAAAAGCTAAGCCAGGTATGTCTCCTCTTGAATTAATTCGTTTAAATGTTAGAACCTTCATAAATAGGTAAACCGATTTTACATGGGCCAAGACTACCTCGCTTATGAAAGCTTGATATAAACAGGAATAGAATTAATTATTCAAGGAACAACAGAGAAAGAATAGAACTCAGTTGTATTGATAAAAGGTACAACTCCTCAAGGAAGGAGGGAAAAATCTATACAAACAAAAAATCTTCCTAACACCTACACTGCAGTACGGCTCTACCTCGACCCCTACCCTACACCGGGGTAAGGAAGGAAGGCATCGCTGGCTTGTACTAGCCCGCATATCCATTTGAAAATACTGAGGTCGCTTCTTTACATCCTCATACATAGCCAGGAAGTTGTCCAAAATCACCTTATTCCTCTTAAAGGTCGACGAGGTCTCCCCCTGAGTATCAGCCAAGCTCGTAGGAAAGGTTGTCAGCTCGGTCACCCGCTCTTCCACCTCGCCCAAAGTAAGGAGACCTGCTTTCTAGAACATGATCCACTTGTATTCTCAGATATGATCTCGAAAACGGTTCACTTCAGCTTTTCGGTGCTTAAAATCAAGCTCGAGCTATTTCACCTTGGCCTTCCAAAATTTCACCGACCTCTTCGTATTGCTCAACAAGGTGCGGACATCACCCCAGAGAACCTCAACTTTCCGCGATAACTCCTCATTCTCCCCTCTGTGGTAGTCCCTCTCATCCCGGCACTCCTTCATCATTCTCACCAAGCCACAAAACTCGGCGTTCTGGGACAAGCGAGACTTGAAATAGCAGATGAACTCACCCCTGATGCCTAACTCTCTGTCCCTTTTCTGAAGAAGCCGCTTGAGGAAAAAATTCTCCCTTTCCATTTATTCAAGTGTATAAGGGATAATTTGCTCAAAACAAAAAATGTGTATTACGGAAAAAAGCAGAATAAAAGCTGTAAAATCATTTTTTCATTAAAGGACAAGATGGACGAAATATTTACATCCTTTACATAAAAAAATGGCTAAGCTACGTCTCCGACCTGCGAGACAGCTGAGATAGCTCTATCTCCATAATTAGCTCGGCAGGCGCTGAATCGGTGAGGATTTTGGAGGAAGGGCCGACCTGGGAGTTGCTCTGCTATTGAGTAAGGACAAAATGTCTAGATCGACATCTTTGGGGATGTCCCATAGCTCCTCCACTTTTATAAAAGAGTCGCGCTAAGTTATATGCTGGATTAGGTGCAGTTGAGGGCACGCTAGAATGGCTTTGATAAGGTCCTCAGTCACCCGGGACACTGCCTCACCATCATAACCGAACTAAGCAAACCGAACAGTAATGTTTGAATAAGCCCTAGCCAACTCGTCAAAAGCCACTGCCCTTGTAGAAATTACTACAGAATTGCTCATGTTTGAAATGTAGTCAGTGAAGGCAGTGGTCTTGGTGATCTTTTCTCAAATAAAACCTCGGCACACTCCCCTTTCTTGTCCATGAAGGCAGTCTTCAAATGGCTGAGCTCCGCCTCAAAAGCTCTTGATCTTTGCTAGGCCGACCTGGC
Organism: Withania somnifera; assembly: GCA_039654485.1. Taxonomy (NCBI): domain Eukaryota; kingdom Viridiplantae; phylum Streptophyta; class Magnoliopsida; order Solanales; family Solanaceae; genus Withania; species Withania somnifera. The sequence goes on along the minus strand of JBDJHY010000049.1, from coordinate 16,866,342 downwards.
CTTCTCTTCATCTGCCCTCATCCTCACCAGGGCATTTTATTTCTCTTCCTCGAGAGCCTTTACACGACTCTCGGTTTCTTTTTAGAGCACCTTTTCACAATAGCACTCCTTATTTTCATCACGCACCCTCTGGGAGAGAATGTCTGATACCTCAGTAAAAACCCAAAAAAGAAAGAGTTAACCTGGGAAAAAAGAAGAACGTAAAAGGAGGAACATAAGGTATCATTCATTTACCTCGCTTAAATCTCCCAAAGACATGTCTCTTGACAGGGCAGGAGAAGCGGTGCAAGGTCTCTTTGCCCTAGGCTCTGGAACCGGACTCTCCTCCCTCCTTCCACCTCTTCTTCAACCAGGTTGACCACTTGGTTAACATGGGGAGAAAACTCTTGGGATGGAGGCCTAACTTCCCTCAAAGGAAGGGTGAAGGGATGGACCCCATCTGTGGTGCCAAGTTGACACTAAAAGACAAGAAATAAGTTAAAACATGTATGCGAACTAAAAAAGAGGAATGCAAACACTCAAGCTATCTAACCTAAGGTTTCCTCTGAGACCACTTCGTGGGCCTCAACACGGGGTTATAGACACTAATGCTAGCCCGATAAAGGTCTAAGTCAGTAAATTGACAGCGGTGAGGAGGAATCCTATTAACAAGTTAAAAAATGGAGGGGTCAACCCCTTTCCTAATGATATTTTTTATTACCTCCTAGGATCAGGACTGGGCAAGTAGAAGTTGGTCTTGGGGTAGACGCTCCCCCACCCGAATCCTTTCCTGTGCATTCTACCCTTTCTAACAACAATTCATAAAAAAAAAAAAAGAGAACGAAAGAAAAAGAGACAGAGTCCACACGTTTTCCATAATAGGTACATGAGAAATGTTTGGATTCTTTTTCTAGTGGAAATGCCATAAAGTGCAAACCAAGATCCATCTTAAAATAGAAAAATTTGTCCTTCCAGTCAGAAGTTTTGCAAGAAAGAAGGATCTTAAAATTGCAGACGGGGCTAAAGAAATACCTTCGTGAAGAAAGACCAGAGGATTTTATGGCAAAAAATTATTTAAAAAGGCTGACTATGGGTTCCACCTTGACCTCAGAATAGGCCAGGGTAAAGCCCACAATAGTATGCATAGAGTTTGGGGTTAATTGCCCTGGATTTAGGTTATAGGTTCCCAATATACTACTTAAAAGTCAAAAAATAGGGAACCTCAAATCAGCAACAATATACTCATGGTATATTGTGCAAAACCCCTGTCACCAAGGTGAGGCAAGACAAACTCAAAATTAGGGGGGAAATGGTGTTTTTTAAGAAAGGGAAGCAGGAAACCTATAGTTAAAGAACTATCTATGTTAGTGACCTCAAAGTTCTAGCCCCCAAAGGCTAGGGGAGGAGAGACCAAAGTTTGCACAGAGGATGTACCACTACCCACCTGGTATACCTCTGTCTAGTGTGAACCAAATGGAGATGAGGGAGACGAGCAAAAACTAGAAGAAGGAGAAGAAGGAAGGCTAGAAGTAGACATACTTACTATTTGTATTAAGTGATAGGAAGAGAAGCAAAAAGAAAGTGCTAAAGACAGGGAAGAAACTCTAATAATAGGAACAACAAAAGAGAAGATGTGAAAACGAGGAAGAATAAGGAGGAAATCCATAAAAAAATAATAAATGTATGGAGAGTGGGGGCTATTGAAATACCCTGGTAATCCCAAGGGTTGTAATTATGACTTTTTGGGAGAAGAAAGTGAAAAGACCTGCTGCAGTAAATATCGCTTGTTCCACAGGAGGATATTGCAGAAGGGGAAACGTCTACCAGGGAAAGGGTGACACATGGAAGCAAATTAGGGGAATGTTTACACGTGTATAGAAAAGGTGGCAACCCAGAAAAGACTCCCGCCTTATCCCCATTAAGAAAGAATGGGGTAGCAAGACGAAATTAGCTCGTCCCAATAAAGGGAGGCAAAGAAAAATAACACCATTGGTCACCTCAGAGATATGGGAGACAGCCACTTCAGCTATAATGTGATTCCTGATCAGTCACAGCAGATATAGGCTTACTTGGGCGACAAGGTTGCCTCAACTCACCCTGGTACCCTAGAGGGACTTCGGCGAGCCAATCATATGATGCAAGATAGGATAAGGACCCCAATTAATTCACCTTAGAGACACCCCACTAATCCCCACACAAGGATATCAGTCGAGTGGCGTAAACACACATCGACTCTTGGGGGGGACTACTGTAGAATAGTGATATTAATTAGAAATACTATCTACCTTTAATGACTAATATTTACTACCATAATTAAGATGACTCCTAATAAAAGAAGGATCCTAAAAGAATCGTGATTATCATTTATAAGTGGTAAAATTATAGTAGGTTTACTATGATGAGAGGCAGTAATTAATGTCATCCAAAAATCTCTCCAGACTCCTAACAGTATCAAAACTGATCATCAACAGCATCTGTAAAAAGCCCAAGAATTTTAGAGGCAAAGGTACGCTCACAATACTACTTTAAAATATTATTAGAATTCCTCTACAACTTATTACTAACTTAAGCATCACAGAATTACCCTGGGAACCACCCTAGGATCTGTTTTGCAGGAACCCATGCACTCATAGCTATTGATTAAGGACTCAAGGTATCGTTATTTCCCATAGTATTATTGGTGATCTTTTTAAGACTCATAATGTTTCAAGGGTTACAGAAAATCGTAAAAAAAGCCTTATGTGTGAGCATTAAAAAGTCTCTTTTTAAAATTTTGTGCAATTTCATGATTGTCCTTAGAAAATATAATCTCGTTGATTTTATAGAAAGTATTTGTTAAGTGGTTTTAGGACATAAAAGGTATATTGGCATTTTATGAGCAACAAATGGATCGAGACGTTAGGCTGTGAACCGACCGGTTTTCAAGATTGTGTTTAAGAGGGAGGTGTTCCATATTAATTTATCAGTTTAATCTGCAGGAAAAATTGCTTGATAATTTTTCTTGTATTTAAAAAAAAAAAGAGTGCAATAACTACACCTTGTCCTTTTTCATGAAGTTTTTTTAATTAATATATTTATGTAACTCTTGGAAATTATTATTTTGGTTCACTGAGAAAGTCTCATTTTGGATATTTTGTTGAGATTAATTTTATAATAGTAACCAAAATATTTGAAGATAATTTATACTCATGAAAGTTTCTTTTCAATTTAATGAGGTTTTGGGATTAGCCAAATTATCTTCAGACCATAAGATATTAAATTTAGAGAATTTTCATTTGGAATGACATTAAATTAAAAAATTAATATAATAAGTTTTTTTTGAATTTAAGGTTTTAGGTTTTCTACCGCATCCTCAAATTATAAGTCATTAGATTTTGAAAATCTCATATGGAGTATGACTTTAAAAATAAATCATTAATACCAAAGGTTGTATGTTTACAAATTTAGGAGTAACCAAAATATCTCAAATCTGTTAGTTAAGATGTTTCAGCATTGTAAAGGTATGGTATTAATATTGCAATTAATTCATTAGGTAATTAGCCGGTCGCCCAAAGATATGATTAATATGAGAAAATTAATTGGGTAGAATGCCAAAGGTACAGTAAGGTTCGAACAGTTCTTATGTTTTTGGTAAATTTCATGCAGTTTGCAAACTTCTGCCCAAAGGTGATGTTTGAATTTACTAGCGTCAAGTTAAATTCTTTCTCATAGCACTAAAGTAATTTTTTATTTTTTGTGCAACTCTTCCCACTATAATTGAACAATTTTTGGTTTACTATTTGGCTAACACTACCCTCAGTGATTTGATGAAATTAAGAAAAGACAACAAATGATTTGAAAAGAAAGTAACTCTTCTGGCATAAGTGTTTTATGAATCACTTCTAATAGATGCATCTTTTAATTCTTGGTGGATTGGTTCTGGTTTTTCAATCCATATGGCTAACAGCATGAAGAGCTTTTTAAATTTAAGAAAGCCACAAAGAAATAAAGAGAGTTGCCTCTATTCAGGAAATAGGACTTGCTCTAAAGCTGAAAGTGTGAGATCTTTTAAATTGATTTTAGAAACTGAATTTTCAATTATTTTGAAAAACATTTTTTATGTTCCATCATTTTTGAGAAATTTGGTTTTAACTTCAAAACTTGTTGATTCTGGTTATGAATTTCTCTTTAAAAAATTTGTCTTTAAAATTTTTAAAAGTGATTATTATTGGTAATGAAACTTTAAGTGATGGATTTTTCAAGTTTAACTTAGATCCCACTTTTGAGAGCAAGTACATGTTAGTGTTGGCATAAAGAGAAGTAATGTGAATAAAACTTTTGCTTCTTTATGTCACAGGAGATTGGGACATATCTTCATTGAGCGGATTAAGAGGTTAAAAAGGGATAGAGTTCTCCATACTCTTGATTTTTATAACTTTTAAACTTGTGTATACTGCATAAAGGGTAAGCAGAAGTCCACTAAAGGTGCTAGAAGAAGTTCTGAAGTTTAAGAGATTATGCACACTGATATCTGTGGACCATTTACTCCTCACTGATTTAACGGTCAAAGGTATTTTATCTCATTGATTGATGACCATTCTAGATACATATATCTCTATTTTCTTTTCGAAAAGTCTGAAGCACTAAATGCTTTCAAGATATTTAAGAGAAAAAAGAGAGAAATATAGAGATCATAAGATCTGATAAGGGTGGCAAGTACTATAAAAGGCACACAGAAAAGGGACAGTTACCTGGTTCATTTGCTAAGTTTCTTGAGCAAACACATATTAATTGCTCAATATTTATTACCGAGCCCACCCCAATAAAATGTTGTGGCTAAAAGAAGGAACAAAATGTTTATGGATATGGTAAGAAGTATGATTAGTCATTTTGACTTGCCTGTTTCTTTATTGAGTGAAGTAATAAAGATTGTTGTATATATCCTAAATAGGGTTCCATCTAAGACGGTCCCTAAGATGCCATATGAGATATAAGTTGGGTGGAAACCTAGTTTAGGTCATTTATGCATTAGGGTTGTCCTACTGAGGTTAGGATCTATAATCCATACCTAAATAAATTAGATCCAAGGACAACAAGTGGTCATTTTATTGGTTATGCACTTAATTCTAAGGGATACAAATTTTATAGTCATTCTTATGCTACGAAGATTGTTGAATCTGGAAATGATAAATTCCTTAAGGACTCATGGATTAGTAGGAGTGCACTTCCCTATACAGTTATCTTTGAGGAAGAACATGAACCATCTCAATTGCCTGAGAATGTTACATTGAATTGGATTACCACAAACAAAGACAAGTTTAATTCAACTCATGGGAAATTAGAAAAAGAAATGGTTCAACAAGATCCCATTGAGTATAACCATTAAGAACCTCAGGATTTAAATATGGAGGAAGGTTGAAGATGATCCATGAGAATAAGGAAAACTTTTATTTCTAGTAATTATGCGATTTACCTTTAAGAGGCCGGTTATAATGTTGGGTGTAAAGATGATCATATTTGTTTTCTGAGGTAATGACCGGAGAAAAATCTACTCGTTGGCATGATTTCATGAAAGATGACATGGATTATATGACAAAGAATCATTTAGGGAAATGGGTCTTTAAGACCAAAAGAGACTCTTTAGGAAAAGTTGGAAGATACAAGACTAGACTTGTTGCCAAGGTCTACATTCAAGTTGAAGGAATTGATTATCATGAAACCTTCTCTCTAGTTTCTAAGAAGGCCTCCTTCAGGGTAATTATGTCATTAGTAACTCATTTTGATTTAGAGTTATATTAGATGAATGTGAAAACGAAATTTTTGAACGGACATATTGAGGAAGAGGTATACATGTGTCAACCTGAAGGATTTAGTACTAAAATTCATTTGGTTTTGCAAATTGAAAAGATCAGTATACAAATTAAAACAAGCCTCCCGTCAGTGGTACATTAAGTTTGACTGTGTTATTACTTCATTTGACTTTGAAGAAAATGTTGTTGACCACTGCATATATCTCAACTCTAGTGGGAGTAAAACTTATTTCTTAATTTTGTATGTTAATGATATAGTGCTTGTTTCCAATGATTTAGGAAAGCTCCATGAAACTAAATATTTTCTCTCCTAAAACTTTAAGACAAAGGATATGGGTGAAGACTCTTTTGTCATAGACATAGAGATTCACAAAGATAGAACTAATAAAATATTAAGTTTATCTCAAAGAACCTACACCAAAAAAGTCTTAGAGAGATTTGGGATGCGTGAGTGCAAGAAAGGCTTCAATTTACTCTTGTTATTAAAGGAGATAAGTTCTATAAAGGTCAATGTCCTCAAAATTACACCAAAAAAAAAGAAATAAAGGATGTACCTTACACATCAGCAGTGGGAAACCTTATGTATGCTCAAGTCTATACCAGACCTGATTTGACATTTGAGGTTGATATTCTTGGTAGATACTAAAGCAATCCTAGACAAGAGAATTAGATAGCTGCAAAGAAGGTCATGTGATACTTGCAAGGAACTAAAGACTACAGACTGACCTTCAAGCATTCTAATCAGTTAGAGTTGATTAGATATTTAGATTCTGACTTTGGTGGATGTAAGGACACACTCAAGTCCACTTCAGGGTATATTCCTTTTAGGTGGAAGAGCAGTATCTTGGAAGAGTGTAAAGCAGTCCATTACAACACCATCTTCCATAAAAGCAGAATTCATTTCTTGCTATGAGGCTACGCACAAGCTATTTGGTTGAAGACTTTTATATCACAACTTCTGATTTTCGACACCATTACAAGATCTATCCGAATTCATTATGATAATACAGCTGTAGTCTTCTTTGCAAAGAATGCTAAGTGTGGAAGTCGAAGTAAACACACATAAATCAAGTTTCTTGTGGTCAAGGAGAAACGTAATGTTAATGTAATATATAATGAACATATCAATACTTCTCTTATGATTTTTGATCCCTTGACTAAATCATTTTCGACAATTCAGTATAAGGATCATGTTGAGAGTATGAGTGTTGTTAGCCCTAGTTAGTGTGTTTACTTTTACTTTCTTGTCGATTGTTTTGGACATATTATTTTGAATATGATAATTTATTATTTATGTATTTATTTTTTCATATTCAACATCTATGGAGATACATAAAGTTGAACACATAAGGATCAACATCATTATGTTGTTGGTCGAAGCTTGTTGAAAGCTAGAGACATAGTTTCTCACTTTAGTCACAAAGTAGAATTATGCATATGATAGATGAAAGAAAGCACTCGACATATAATGTGTAGGACTATTATGATTCTTGTATGATGCTATTTTGCATTTGCTCATTAGAATTTTCATTGATTATTATCCAGATATTATGTGGCTTAAGTGATTCATTAAGTGTTGTCTGCATCTTACTAATTGACTTTTATTATTAAACATATTAAATTAAATAATTATTTTATAATTATTATTTGGTGATAATATTTGGAAAAATTTTAGATGAGGTTGGACTCTTAGGATACTTATCCTTTGATAGGAGAGACGAGAATTTATTGACTGAAGAACTTTACATATTGTGGTGTTCTTGTACTGGCTGGTTACTTATGTCTGTGTCTCCATCATACCAGATAACTACAATTTTTTTCCAAAAACAGTCTGGAAAATCTCCACTTATATTTTCTTCTTATTTCTTGATATTTCAAGTCTACATATTTTTGGCACTTGATCATAATGGCTAGAGGTAATCCTAAATTCATCTACAGTTAATATGCTATTTGGTTGTATGCACATGTTTTAGCTATTAAATTCTTTCAATGAATAGTAAATTAAAAGATTAAGAAAATACATAATTAAGGGGCAGGAATAAGAGAAAGTATAAAACACTCCAATAATAAATCCAAAATCTAATATCTAATATCTAGTACAAGAGCAACAATATAAGAGTATAATGTCTGATAATGAAGATACAAAGGTCTGTCTCAGATACAATAACAAAAATAGGTAATAAGGAAGGTACAAGATAAGATATTGATGCCATGAGCTATCATCTACCTTAACAATATAATCTCCGCTCAAACTCAAGAATCATCTTAGACCACTCGTACTTAGCTCTACATCCAGAAGATGCAGAATTGTAGTATGAATATAAAAAATAATGGTTATCTAGTAGGCATCATATGATGACCGAGCATATATAATAAATAAATATAGTAAACAAACAAATAAGGAAAATAAATCACATAAGTCAAACAAAGATCACAAACATAGAAAACTAGATAAGAGGATAAAAGAAGGTAAATATCCTGGATAATTAGTTACGATAAGGAATATTCAGTAAAACAAGAGAAAGAAGGTACCTGAATCCATACTCAGCTAATAAAAGGTGCAATAAATAACAGAGATGTTGGTATATCAGTAACCTCAAATAATGGAGATATAATGAAGGACTAACTACAACTAGTATAACAAAAGAACATGGAAGGGATCCCGTAAGATCTAGCCAATAAACATGAAAAGGTCCGCAAGATCTAACTAACCAGTAAAAATATCTCATAACTGAAATAGTAAAGAATAACTCCACAATATCTCATACGAATAATAAATATAAACAAGGATGAATCCAAACTCTCCGACCCCGATACTACCAAAGAGTACAAATAGCAAACTATACTCACAAATAAGGTATGCAAGATGATATGATGCAATAATGATAAAGTAAATCCATATGCTCCTGCCCCAGACCCACAACCCCATCTAGGTAGGACCATATGGAAGGCCGCAACCCATATGCCTCTCCTCCCTCGTTTACCCTTCCTCCAATCACCTGCAAGTCTAGATCAGCAGGGTCCATGAAAGAACCCCACCCGTGTACAACAACGCATAAATAAACAGTACTTACATAAGTTGTACTCAAATAACATAAACTTTATTCGTACCTCTGATGGGTCTATATCAAAATTAATGTCAATGATCGAATACAGTCGCAATCAAGACTAAATCCAAAATTGAATCAACATCTAGCTCATGGATGAAACTAACTCTAGTAATAAATCAACACGGTGATTAACTCTTTACTTATCCTTTTTATCATTAAAACTGGTAAAACATCTTGAAAGTATTTATTTTTCTTAAAATACTAAAAATAGTTCCCGCAAAACCATGCAAGGTTTTAAAATAATTGACATTGAGATCTTGTCCATAAAATAGGAGAAATCAATGCATAAAATTAGTTTTATAATGATGATATTCCCAATCATAATAATATCACAATAAGTCCTCCCGACAGTGCACAAGCGTGGATACTACAACAGCTAGAACCAGCTAGTCGATGTTTCGGACTCATAAATATTCGCAATAAATCCACCACTTATTTTACAAAGTCAATCAAGACCACTCAGGATCACAAGGAATCTATAATCACAAATGCAACACCAATACATAACCAAGAAGCGGACAGGGGTCATATGTGTCAACCTAAAAATTCCAACCCAAAGATGTCTAATTACTACAACTATTTCCCAAATAAGGCAAGTCTAAGATCGTAAGTCACTGCCTACTTGTCCTTTGAAGACAAACTCGAGAATACTGAGTTGAACATGCTCGGACTTCTTCAAACTTTCAAAATACAAAATAAGCTTGAATGATCACGTAACTAGAAAAATAATAATCTACATGTTAATACAAGTGAAACGGTACCCATAAGGCTCTAAAAATAGCTTGGGTTAAAAATGGTTCAAAACGGACCTACAGGGCAAACCTGAAACTCTAGAAAAAGGTATAAAAATATTCTCCACATCGTAGGAAACTCATACCTAAATTTTGGAGTTAAGACGAGCAAGAATTAAGTTTGAAATAATAGATTAAAGTGAAGAATCAAATTTGTGAATAAGGAAAAATTTAGGTGAAATTTGAAGAAATTAAAGTGGAAACTTACCAAAAATTGATGAACAATCAAAGAAACTAAGTTTACAATGTCTCCCAATAACCGATGCAAAGACTTACAAATTTTAATAGAGTTTTTGAATGTTTTGCAAATGGAAAATAGATGAATAAAACTAAAAACTGTCAAATTCTTGGTATTTATACCTGGTGACGAAGTACTCTACATGATCGAGTAGCCCAGGCTCAAGATCACGAGGCACAGGAAAAATGACCATAGCAATCGTGTGGCACATGCCGTGATAGTGAAGGTTTGGATGGAGTCTTCACAAGATCACGAAGAGGAAACTCAAGTTTTTAATCGCGATCGAAGAACATAGGTGCAGTACACTAGCAACTGAAATAAACCAACAAAACCAACTAAAATCGAAACTTTGAAATGATGCTCAAAATATGTTCGAAAATCAATGAACAAAACCAAATATTCTACCAACATGAAAATAATATTCCAGACTCAATGGCATAGATAAAATTCTGATTCGAAAACGTTTCAATGAAATATTAACCAAAGTCAACTTAGCCAAATGACTAATTTTCCAATCGAGTACTCAATATGAGCTCCGTTGTCCCAAAGCCCAAACGAATAACTCATCCAACCTAAACTCGATATTTAAAGCTAATGGTGCAGTTGGATTTTCAATTCGAGGCTCTGATCACAAAATGACCACCCAAACTTCATTGATGAACCATAAAGCACATAAAATATGGAAATTCACATAAACTCATTACTAAAGCTCTCGGACTTAAACCAAGAGTCTATTTAGACTAAAATACTCCTTTCAGAGCTAATGGAACTATAAATTCAATTTTAAGTTTGTTTTCATAGAATGTTGACTAAATAATGATTTCAGTATCAAACACTCTATAATAGAAAAACAGACATAAAGACCAAATAAATGATCCAAAACCCAAACCACCCATCTCTATAAGTCTCAAAAGACTTAGGACCACTACAGGAATGCTCTTGGATTCAAAAAAATGCCAAAAATACAAAAATGATCAAAAAAGTCACTACATTGAGACTTTTAAGTTTGATGATATATGTCTTTTTAGATTTTCCTTTAGTTTCCAGTAGTTGGTGATTTTATATAATTATTCATTTGTTGAACTAGTGGATTTTATATATTACGAACATATTATAACAACATATTATGTTTTGTTAGACTTATGTAGATCAATATGTTGGGGAAATCTCGGTCTTTCCCTCTTCGTGAAATTAAGATAGGCACTTAGGAATTACTGATAGTAATGGGAGCACAAGAGTTTATAATTCTCCAGTATGGAAATTCTTCCACTATACAAAAGAATAGTAGGCTTACAAAATTATGTTTAAAAAATTAACTCACACTCTGATGGCTCTCTCAAACTTGAGGATATAAACTTCTCAAGATATCTCTCTTCTTTCTTAAAAGGCTCTTTATTTCTCACTCTAGAAGTGACTTCTATTGGTTTTTAGATGGTTAGGAATGAAGGCTTCTAAACCTATTTATACTACTCCATCTCCATAATGAATGGTAGAGATTAATTGAATCCAAGGGTGGAGATTGATTCTCTAGAATACTCCACACATTCTAGGATTCTCTACACCCTTCCATCCTCTTCCTTATCCTTCCATACTCTTCTATAATGATCCAGAAGGTTCTAAACATCTCCAAAATACTCTAGTGGTTCCACACTCTTCCACAAGCTTCTAAAATATTCTACACTTCTCTGAAGTTCTCCGAAATGTTCTAGAGAATTCTACACTTCTTTAGAGAGATCTAGAATTTTCTAGAACCTCTCCAATTAAAGAGGAATCCTAAAAACTCTCCCTTTCCTGACTTAATTGGGGGGTAGTAGTAAACCAGCACCTTGAGAGCAATCTTCAAACTTCTTTATCGGTATTACCTTGGTCATTATATTTGATCAATTTTTATTTGTGTGAACTTTGTCAAGATATATTTTCATTTCTTCGAGGACTTCTTGGATCCAATGATACCTTGTATCAATATGCTTTGTGTGGGAATGAAATGTTGAATTCTTTTCCAAATAAATTGCATTTTTAATTATCGCACTTCAAGATGTACCTTTCCTGATTTATTTCCAGCTCAAGCAACAAATTCTTCATCCACAACATTTCCTTGAAAGCTTCAGTAGCTGTGATGTACTCTGCCTCAGTTTTGGATAATACAACACACTTTTGTAGCTTTGATTGCTAGGAAATAACTCCCCCTGTAAAAGTGGTTAGGTATCTCGATGTTGATTTTCTTGAATCAATATCACCGGTCAAGTCTGCATCGGTGTATCCTTCTAACACAAGTTTTCCTTTACCAAAGCACAAACATCTTTTGGAAGTTCCATATAGATATCGCAGGATCCTTTTGAATGCAGCCCAACGTTTATTTCCCGGTTGGGCCTAGAAGCGACTGAAGATACCAACTACATAGACGATATCTAGTATTATGCATATCATTGCATACATGAGACTGCCTACTATAGATGAGTATGGTATCTTATTTATTTCTTCCATCCCTTTCTCACTTGTGGGACTTTTTATTGAACTCAACTTGAAGTGTCCAGCAAGTGGTGTATTCACTAGCTTTGATTTGTGCATGTTTAGTCTTTCCAACACTTTCTCAATGTACCTCTCCTGGGATAGCCATAACAGTTTTTTTGCTCTATCACGAGATATTCTCATCCCAAGGATTTATTTAGCTAGTCCCAAATCTTTCATGGAGAGCTCTTGCTTAAATATTTCTTCAAAGGAGCTGTCTTTATGCAATCTTGTCCAACAATTAACACATCAACTACATAGAATAGAAGTATGAGAAAGTCTCCAGTTGCATCCCTCTTTATAAAGACACAATGATCGCTTTTTGTCTTTTTGAAATCATGTTCAGCCATGAAAGAGTCAAATTTCTTGTACCTTTCCTTGATGCTTTCTTAAGTCCATACAGACTCTTCGTTAGGAGGCACACTAAATTTTTCTTGCCTGGAACTTTGAATCCCTCATGTTGCTCCATGTAGATATCTTCCTCTAGATCACCATGAAGAAATATCATCTTGACATCGAGCTGCTCAATGTCCAAGTCTTGTGTTACTTCTGCTAGGCCAAGGACAACTCGGATAAATGACACCTTTACCACAGGAGAGAATATTTCTTCAAATTCAATACCTTTTTCTTGACCGAATCCTTTAACGACCAAACGAGTTTTGTAGAGAGGCTTGGAACTGCTGCCTTCGGTCTTGATTCTATACACCCACTTATTCTTCAAGGCTTTTCTAACTTTTGTTAACTCCACTAGCTCATAAGTGGGATTATCATGCAAGGCTTGCATCTCTTCTTGCATAGCTCTTCTCCACTCTTCTCTATAACTATCATTAATTGCTTCATTATAGATTTGAGGCTCCCCCTCATCAGTGAACATAACGTACTTCTCTGTGTTATATCAAGTGGATGGTCTTTTGTCCCTTGAGGATCGTCTTGGCTCAGGTACTATCAGAGAACTTGATTGAGGCTCTTCTACAACTGGTTCATCATGAGTCTCCTGGTTGCCTTACTATAACATAGGCTTATGATCTTCAACATCGCTATTTTCTGGTGTGTCACTGTCCTCACATCAAACTGGAGTAAGTTCGATGCCCTTACTACTTCTCAATCTTGGCTTCTCTGAATTTTTGATATATTTGATTGTTTGGTCTTCAAAGAATACAACGTCTCTGCTGCGAACAACCTTCTTATTGATTGGTTCCTAAAGCCGATATCCAAATTCATCCTTAGGTGAATAAAAATAGATGCATTCCTTTGTTTTTGCATCAAGTTTAACTCGCTCATCTTTGGGAATGTGAACAAATGCCCTATACTCGAACACCTTAAGATGATTGTATGAAGCCCTTCTACTTGTCCAAATTTCCTCTAGGATGGACCCGTCCAAAGGAACTAATGGTGTGAGGTTGACAATGTCAACCACAGTCATCACAGCTTCTTCCCAAAATGATTTAGGTAGCTTAGCATGAGAGAGAACACAACAAACTCTTTATTCAATTGGTCGATTCATTCTCTCATCTAGTCCATTTAGCTGCGGCATCTTGGATGGAGTCTTCTCCAGCCTAATCCCATATTTCTTGCAATAGGCTTCAAAAGGAGCTCTATACTCACCTCCATTATCAGATCTTTCACCCATTCTCACGTTCTACTAGAGCATGGAATTCCTTAAATGCTTTAAGCATTTAATATTTTTCCTTTAATTGGTATAACCACACCTTTCTTAAATGATCATCAATGAAATAAAAAAATATAACGCACCACCAATAGATCTCTCAGAATCAAACATACATCAGTATGTGCAAGATGAAGAATATTATTTCTTGTGGGCAAATAAGATCTTTGAAAAGCAACTCTATGTTGTTTTACAGCTAAACAATGAGCACAAGGATCAAGTTATTTACCTTTCACGTCAAGAAGAAGATTTTTCTTGGAGATCATGTGAAGACCCTTCTCATTTATATGCCCAAGTCACTTATGTCATATCTCCATATCAGTGGTGAATGTTACCTCCCTTTGAAGAGCTTAGCTTGCATCATGTACAATGATCCTTCCTTCTTTCCTCGAGCCATAATTAGACTTTTTTTGGTGAGCTTCCGCTGTCTTTCACCAATGTAATTCATCAGAACAGTATCATCTAGCTTTCTAGCGGAGATAAGATTAAGGCATATAGCATGGATATGCCTCACATCCTTTAGGATAAGCTTGCACTTAGTTCTTATTGTGAATGATATCTCCTATACCAATAATCTTGGTCTTATCCATTTGAATCATACCAAAGTCACCGCTTTGTGGAGTAACATGAAAGAAAGCACCAGAATCGACAATTCAAGAACTGTCATTATAAGAAATGTTTAAGATATTACCTTCACCAACGAGATATAGCAGATCGTTTTTTGAAACTACGACAGTAGTACTCTTCTCTTCTTATTTTTTCATTGGGCTGATTTTGTCTAGCATTATATTACGGACCTTTTGGTCTCTCTTCAAGGATCGACATTCCATCTTCTTGTGACCCATCCTTCCACAGTAGTAATATGTAATCTTCGAGCGTGATTTGGAAATACCTCAAACTTGATGAGGATCTCAGCTCTTTCTAAGTCTATGAATTTCATTCCTTCCCTGATTCTCAGCAACGTTAGCCTCGAGATGAATAGACTCACCTCGTTCCATTATCCTTGCTTCTTTATCGAGAAAGTTATCACTGATGTTATCCATGGTAAGCTTTCCTTCCGGAGCCGAGTTACTAAGTGTAACTACAAGTGTGTCCCAATTTTTTGGCGGGGAGCTAAGGAGTAGAAAGGCTTGTAACTCATTATCAATCTTTATCTTAATTTTTGTTAATTGATTTACTAACCCTTTGAAATTATTCAAGTGCTCAATTATACTTTAGCCATCCTTATACTTTATTTCACCAACCGTCGAACTAAATTAGGTTTGTTATGAGGCATTTTCTTTTGAATTATGGATTTAAGCTTTGTCCATAACTCATAAGCATTCGTATAAGTAGAAACATGATCAAAAAGGGTTTTATCAATATACTTACGGATCATAGCAACCGCCTTCCGATTTAGTAGCTCCTACTGAGCATCGCTCTTGCCTTCTACCTTGATTTTGTTGATGATAGGTTCATGCAAATCCCTACAGTATAGATAGTCCTCTATTATCGATTTCCAGTATGAGTAGTTACTCGCCGTGAGCTTGAACATGTCTCCATGAGTGACGTTATTTTCCATCTTGAACTGCACGAGCAAATGACGGTTTTGAAGTAACCTGGCTCTGATACCACTGTTAGAATTACCGATAATAATGGGAGCACAAGAGTTTATAATTCTCCAATATGGAGATTCTTATACTATAAGAAAGAATAGCGAGCTTACAAGAATATGTTTATAAAATTGACTTACACTCTAGAGGCTCACTCAAACTTGAGGATATAGACTTCTCAAGATCAAGCTATCTGTCTTCTTTCTTGAGGCTCTCTATTTCTCACTATAGAAATGACTTCTCTTGGTTTTTTTGGATGGTTAGAAATGAAGGCTTCTACTCTATTTATACTACTCCATTTCCATAATGAATGGTAGAGATTAATTAAATCCAACGATGGAGATTAGTTCTCTATAATACTCCACAATTCTAGGATTCTCTACTCTTCCTTATCCTTCCGTAATGTTCCAGAAGGTTCTAAACATCTCTAGAATACTCTAGAGATTCCACACACTTCTGGAAAATTCTACACTTCTCTAGGGTTCTCCAAAACGTTATAAAGAATTCTATACTTCTTTAGAAAGCTTTAGAATTTTCTAGAACCTCTCCAATTAAGGAGGGATCCAAACAAATTGGTATTCTCTTAAACTTGACATTACACAACCCATATACTTCCTCAACCGCCTTAAGTATACCCCCAAAGACTCAATCTTGTTTACTACCATTTGTAAAATGTTGGTTTCTTTGTATTTTAGAGATAGGGAGGTTAAGAAAGCTTTAAAGATTTTTCATTGGGTGTCTGGGCCTGATTTTCCTTGTCCCGTGGATTATGGATTGTGTGCTTTTTTGGTGAATGGGTTTTGCAAGAATGGTATGGTTGTGGAGGGTCGAAGGTTTTGAGGATGATGGTATTTGGGAAGTTGGGGGTGAAAATTAGGATGTGGGTGTATAGAAGTCTTTTGAGGGAGGCTAGGATTAAGGAGAATGGGGATATGGGAAATGAGGAAGTGGTTGCTTTATTGGATAGTATAAGCTCAAATTGGATTGAGTAGAGAGTATATAAGGTAACTAATTTGGCTAATGGCGATGATCCTTGGCTAATGCTATTTGGTGTTATACTGAATTGGACATTTTTACGATTTTGCATAGATAAGGTAGATTTTTTTATTAGTTTCTTAATAGTGGAGTTGTGACTGAATTGGACATCACTTAGCTTATACCTTCGGTTTCTGTTGTAGTTTCCTGAATTTTCTAAATGCTGTTGATGAACTTGTCTTTGTTTATACTTTAATTTCCTTTTGCATGCAGTAGATTTGACAAAGGAGAACTACTTGCTTTTCTGACGCTACTTGATTTATAAGCCATTTGTAATTCTGGAGCACTGGTGCCTTTCTTGTTATAGGACCTCTAATATCTTTTGTTTTTTCTTCTCTTCCTTCCCGGAGTTATTTGTCTTCGGAGGATGTGGCCTTAAAGTCGATGAAGTTGGAGTAAAGTCCATGGGACACAATGGTTCAAATCTCAATAGAGGCAAAATAGTTGGATGATTTCTTCCATCTGCCTACACTGCTGGAAGGATACGGGTACAAGGTGTCAACGACCTAACTCTACCATAACAAAAAAGACTGAGTTTGATATAGAGAGTGGGTTTAAGGTTGCGTACTGTATTGTTTAAGCTTTTCAGAGATAATAAGCTCTATTTCTTACCCCACACTCCCAGTTTGACAACAATGATGGTAATTATCCATAATGCACTGAGACAGTTTTCCAAGAAAAAGGAAGAGCTCTGACAAATAACTTGTGTAACATTATCAGCATTTTGCATTACTTAACAAAATGGCAGCCATGGTCTAGCTCTTTGTGGAAGTTTCATAGAGAAAAGCTGGTGAATAATATGTTCAAAAGGGGAAGGAGTTACCATTGTCTATGCTTCATCTTCTTTTTATTTTTAAAAATTTCTGGTGGCTCAAGTTGTTAGGGTATACTATTAACCATGTGGTTTTG
>JBDJHY010000049.1:16719388-16730725 GCA_039654485.1 Withania somnifera | reverse complement strand
CTTGCTATTCTATACTAGTTGTTCGTTTGACATTGACATCGGGTCTTGGGTTTATTCTGTAAACTTATTATTTTGCCTATATCCTTTCATATTCTTCTGCTTTTACTGTAGTAGTCCTCCGCTTCAGCTACGGACTACGGGGTTTGGTTCTCCTACTCGGGTATAGTAGGTGTCATCATGACTTGAGAAATCGGGTCGTGAGATTTAAATATTAAATGTAAAAAAGATTTCAATAGTTCTTATATTTAAAAATTATGAAAAAATTATTATGAGTCATAAAAATTAAGAACTTTAAATATTTATAGGAATATATAAAAACATTAGGATTAACAAATTAATTTTATCCGTGTCACGTAATTTTGAAAAAGAGTGAACAAAGACATTTTAAATAATATATATTTGTAAAGAATACTAAGTTACTGTAAAAAAAAAATTGATTGACTCTCAATATTTTATTTTTCACATATATTAATCCATGCTAGCACTCTCCTTTATTTTATATATAAACTATATAAAACACCCTACTATGAAAACCAACTATTCCTCATACCACTATCTTTTGAAATTACGTTTCATATCACTTTTTTTATGTGCTATACGTAACTTGAGTCGTGATACATGTTGAATACGTTGCTGAAAAATATATTCATAAACATACATATACATGTTAAATCGTTCAGATATATGGTTAGACACGCGATATATTCTATGTCACTATATAGATGCGATGTATCACGGCAGTTGGACACTGTTCAAATACATCATGATATATGTGATGTATTGCGTGTATTTGGAGTCATTCAGATACATTAAAGAAGAGGTATATTCAATAATTTTTTAAAAGTAGTGGAATAAAATATAAATATGATAAGAATGCTTGATTAATTATCTAATTTACTCGTATTCTATTATAAAAGAGCCTTCTTCCTAGGGGCATTTTTTGAAATTCAGTACTTTCTTTATTCTAATTTATTTATTTTATTTTTTATTTAATTTGCTATATATTTAAAATTGCAATAACTAACAACGTAAAACTATTAAAAAAATAAATAAAAATCACAATTATAACTAAAAATTATTAAAAACTTAAAATATTTTTGAAACATATAAAACTCATTTTGATTCTTGAAATTTTATTGGTGCAACATAAATTGGGACAAATGAAGTGACATATATATTTTAAAGTAACATAAAAATACTATAAACTACAGTAACAATAACTTAAAATATTTAAAAAACATATATAAAAAACTCAATTGACTCTCAAAATTCTATCGGTGCCACATAAATTTGGACTAAGAAAGTAACATATATAATTTGATAATGTCGTAAAATAATTATTATAAATTACAATAATTAATAATTTAAAATATTTAAAAGACAAATAAAATTTGCTTGACTTTCAAAATTCTACCTGGAAAACATAAATTGGAGCAAAGAAGTAACATATATTATTTAAAAATAACGTAAAAAGTATTACAAATTTCAATAGTTAATAGCTTAAAATATTTAAAAGACAATAAAAAAATTTAGTTGGCTCTCAAAGTTCTATCAATGCCACATAAATTGGGACAGATGAAATAACACGCATTATTTAAAAATCACGTATAAAGTGTTATAAATTACAATAATTAACAATAAAATATATAAATGCCACATAAATTGAAGCAAAGAGATAACATATAATATTATTTAAAAATTATGTTGAAGATAAAAACAAGTCACAATAATTTATAATAATTTAAAATATCTAAGACTAAATATTAAAAAAATTATTGACTCTCCAAATTAAAAAAAATAATATATATTACTGAAGGTACTATAAATCACAATAACTAATAACTTAAAACTTTTAAAACTTATACAAAAACTTAATTGACTGTCTCACATAAACTAAAACATATCTGTTCAAGCTTAAAAGTAGTGTGATTTGTTTAATTAATTAAGCATGGGTTTTGCACTATTATCATCACCATCACTTATTTCTATTTGTGATAAATCTTTTATCAAACCTTCCTCTTTCACTACTTCTACACATAAATTTCACAAGCTATCTTTTGTGGATCAATCCTTGAGTAATTTGTATATTCCTTTGACATTTTTTTAATCCTAAAGTACAACTAAGAGAAGAGAATGATCAACTTTCCCATGCACCATTATAACTCTCGTTCCTTCTCTTAGTATAAATTTTTCCAATATCTCCCTTTCTCTGCATATATTTTTTTTTAATTTAATTTAATATTAGATTAGTAGTTCTGACAAAAATTATTAAAATTCTTGGTGAATGAAACATTGTCCGTTTCAAGTTAGTTTAATTCAAATTTTGTTTTTGAAAGTCTAAAAGTTATATTATAAATTTATATTTATATAAAAAAAATGCTAGTAAAAATATTTAAAAAATCTTATATAATGAATATTGTACTATTTATTTAATTTAAAAATTGTATGTTATATTATTTATTTTAATAATAAAGTTTATGTTAAAGATACTAATATTTAAAAAAAAATTAATTTTCATATAAAGATAGAATTTCCTAGAAATTAGTTAGTTGAACTAGTGATAAAACTTTTGAATTTTGAGTTTGAATAGGAAGTTACTGATTAAGATTCTTTTATAAAGAATTTCAATTAACTCTTTACTACATAAATTAATTTCCCAATCAAACTTCCTAAACACTTTTGAACTTATTCTTTAATTCTTAGAATTGTTTATTGGTCACATAACATTTATACTTAGCATATACGACTGTTGTTGTATTTATGGGCAATTTACTTATTACTCAAAGCTTAAGTTTATATAATTTGTTAACAATTTATATTATTTATTATTAAATGACAGTTCTAGGGCTAGAACCTGGAATCAAACAACAGAACAAGGTACGGTAATTGCTTATGGAGGTTTTTTTTTTAAAATCAATTTTGAATTTGTTATTTGTCACATTGATTTTTTATTTCATACGGTCTTTCTTTTTTAAAACAAATGTGTTTTTAAATCTGAATTTAAATTAAACTTGAATTGAAATTTAAAAAAAAAAAAAAGAAATAAAAGACAAAGTGTCCTAGAATAATGACTTTCTTTAAAAAAAAGTCCTTTTAAGAAAGACAAGGTATCCTAGAATTTTATCTTTATAAATCTACGTTTTTTGTTAGAAAGAATCTTCTAACAAACATGTTACTAAATTTAAATTAGGTAAAATTATAACTTATTATCCTTTTTATATATGTACTCAATAATACATTAATTTATTTAATGTGATTATTAGGTCTTAGCAATAGCATAGATGCTATAAGGAAATTAGTACATGATATTTTATTACATTCTTTAAGTTATTTTTTTCATATTTCATATTTTTATATTTTAAATTATAATCAATTTAAAACAAGTACAAGACGGGATAAAAAAGTATGGAGGACAGCTTCTTTAATATGTGGATAAAACATTCAACTTTTGCATACCACACATGAAAGCATCATTATGTTTATATGAATTCTAATAATATCTGGACTTTGAAAAAATAGTGATAAAGAATCATCGTCTTAAATTTGAGTTGCTTCACAAATTAAAAAATTCATTATATTCACCACAAATGACATTGAATATCGTTTAGTAATATCCACTTAGAAATGGCAATGGGACAGGGGCCGGCAGGACGGTTGGAGGCAAACCCGCATAAACTCGCCCCATCCGGTTTTATGTTTTTAACCTGCCCGTTATAAATCCGCTTGGCCCCACCCCGCACCAATTTAGTTTTTTTCTTTGAATAATTTCAAAGACCCAAAAATATTTATTTAACTGATAAATTTTATATATTAGTCCAGAATTTTCTTCTTGTGGTGTTACTCAATTTGCTGAATACTAACTATATACAAGCACATATTTAGTTTAATTTGTAAAGTTATTATCTTTCAAAAAAAAAAATATAAATCTTTGTAGATTTTGTAATTTAATCTAATACTAGATTAATAATTTTGAGAGAAATTATTAAAATAAAAATTTTCATTTGATGAATGAAACATTGTCTGTTTCAAGTTAGTTTAATTCAGATTTTGTTTTTGAAAGTCTAAAGGTTAAGTATAATAATATTATAAATTCATATTTATATATAAAAAAATGCTAGTAAAAAATATAAAAAATTAATAATAAATACTTGTTCTTATATAACGAATACTATACTATTTATTTAATTTCAAAATTGTAGCTATATTATCTATTTTAATAATAAAGTTTATTTTAAAGATACTAATATTTTAAAAATTACTTTTCAGATAAAGATAGAGTTTCCTAGAAATTTGTTAGTTGAATTAGTGATAAACATTTGAATTTTGGGTAGAAAAAAGAATAAAAGTTCCAAGGTTTTTGCTTTGGATCCCGCCTATAGCTAGTGCCTAATTGTGTCCATTCAACTACTTCAATGCTCACATCACGTACGTAATTAACAAGACATTGAGTTGCCAATACTTTTGGAGTAATTGGATAGGGATTTTAAGAAAGGAATTGTGTGTTTCATCTACTTTAAGATACTCTCCTAGCTCAGCTGAGCTAGGAGAGATGATTAGAGGAAACAAAAGGGTACAGAGCAAGCGTCATCACATCCAATATAAATTAACTGGCTTGGAACAAGCAACCACATTGCTATATACTACTCCAGGATGTAAACAAAATCCTAGAATTCAACAACAAGCCTAACAATAACGGCCCATCATTGTTTTTTTCTTTAACTTCTCCCACCAATGCTACACTATGATCTAATTCTTCTTCCTTTTGTCATGCATCAACACCACCACAAAGGCAGCTACCATTCCTGCATTTGATCAAGCATAAATGATATGGACAGGGGGAGGAGATAGAGAAGAGAGTTCATACCTATGACGAAGAAACTCCATGGTGAAAGGATGCCAAGGATGCTTAGAATTATTAGACAGAGAACCACCTATTGCATCAGTAAGATGAAAGATTTCACAATTTATACTTGAAAATGCCAGTTCAGAGAGTAATGCAAATAAAACTACGCCTGTTAATTACTTTTGTTCAACAGGAACAGGAATGCCTAGAAATGATGAATTTATTTGTAATAGTAATTACCATGAGGAAGAACCGTTTAGGAAGAGATGCAGATGATTTAGGAGCATCCTTGCCTGACCCATGTTCAGCTCTCAGATGTGGATAGGATTCAATGGTCCTCCTTAGGCCCTCCTGGAGTTAGTAGAGCCACATCTTTAAGCTTAAATGAATTACGTAATGAGAATAAAAACAAAAAGAAACAGCAGAAAATAAGCAATTGTAAATAGAAGAGGCCCCACAGAAAAATTGCAGAAGATCTAAAGTACAAATATAACACACACGAATATCAGTGTCTTCTATGAAATGTAAACTGAACATCACGTGTACGACATATTGAGAGGAAGATATGTGTATTCCTGCAGTAATGATGTGGACATCCAGATGGATGACTTTTTTCTTGCATTCAGTATCAAAGGCAAAGAATACAATTTCGCAGAAAATAGTTTACCATACTTTATCATATGAAAAGATGCACAAAGAAGTTGCAAAGAGATACAGCAATGCAGAAAAGCCCATAATTGATTAAAATGGTATGGCTAAACAATTTTTATGAGAAACAATTGATTGACTGTAAGGGAAAAAACAGGAACCTGAAGTGGGACAATAGGTGCGTATCCTAATCGATCAGTTGCTTTTGAACTACTAAATGTTCTGCTGCGAGAGAGGAGCCTGATTCTTGAAGGAGTCAACTGTGGGACCTTCATTCCATAAGGAGCTAACAGTTTGTAAGTCAGCTCCACCAGATGTGCAATTGGCATCACAACAGATGCAGGGATCTTAATACTTGGCCTGCATACTACAGAAGTCAGGAACGCATGCAATATACAACAAAAGAAATGGGGTAAACAGGATATGGAAGACAAAAGTTAGCTCCATTACAACAAATCATGCTGATACAAACAAAATAAACATTGTTTAATCTAGTAATCCCTCAAGCGAACATCCCCGCACAGGAGTCTGCTATGACCCTTTCTTTGCTTCCTCGATGACTCACAACCAACGTCTTTATGGTTGGAGGTGGAGGACACCTTTTCCCTTCTTAAAAGATATGAGATTTATAAAACATATATTTTAATGGACAAGTAATGCTTACATATCAGATGTACCTCGAAATGCCAATGTTAAAGAATGCAAGGTCTCAATCGGCTAGGAATTCTTTAAGAGTTGGTCTATAGTTACAAACTCTCAGTCTCTATCGTTCAAACATTCAGATCCACTAAAATAGCTCTTCTAACAAGTAAACTGAAGACTTCTCAAGATTGATTGTCACACCAAACCTAAATTTATTAATCATATTCTGTAAAAACATTTCTATTAATCTAGTTCTGTAAAACATTTCCACACATGGAGAAAGGAAAAAAGCAGAATACATTATATGCAAGAATGCTGCCCCTAATCAAAATTTAAGAAAAAAAAGTTCCTTGCTTGGGACGAATCAAAACTAGGTCCAAAAGATTTCTAACATGTAGCTTCTCTAATGATAATTTCAAGAGGGTACTGGATGAATGCAAAGCGTTAATGCCTTTTTTGTTTAATGAAGTTTCTCACAAGTTCTTTTATGGTCGCGATCCCGTGAGGGTGAACTAACCCCAATTCCCAGAAGCTCTTAGCTACTCAGCTATACTATAGGCTCTAAAGGTATTACTTGACTGAAAGATCAGCCAATGCATCTTCTTGCTACCGCAATACCCATAATCTAACCTTGGGCACAGACAACCATCAGTTATTTGCTTCCGTCTAAACTCACGGAAAAGCTTTCGTACTTGAACTTATCTTTTTCTGGTTTTGTGCTGTAATAAGAACGTTGGGCCAGGAGGGTCTCTTAATGCCTTCTTTTTTCTTTTTTTTTTCTCATCGGAGTTAGTTCACAAAGACTACCAAGGATATCGTATTCTTCATCTCTGAACTTGAACTTTTCCAGTAATCGACTTTTTTTTTTTTTTTGAGATAATAAGTAAACCATTAAAGGCATCAAGAAGATGCAAGCCAAAAGTGAATACAGCTCCAGAAATCGAATTTCTTTTTCAGAAATACAAATAAATTGATTAAGTATAGTTCCAGGCATCAGCTAAATGTTGCGTAAGACGAATATATAGAGAGTAATTAAATCACAACTACTATATCGAAAGGTAGTTAATATATAGTAAACAAGACAACAATAACAAAAAAGCACAAGAGATTTACGAGGTCCGGCAAACTTCTGTTTTTGCCTAGTCCTTGGACACAACCAATTCAATTTTATTTCACTTTAAAAGAATACAAGTGAGTTACTACAAGAGAGAAAAGAAGACTCAAAAGCCTTGAAAGATGAGAAGACAAATGAGAGAGTGTGTTATGAATGAACCAAGAGTTTCCTACTTATAGGAATGAGTTTTTCCATTTGATGTCATGACATCCCTATGTATGCAAATGTCAAGCTTAAACTTGTGAAATCAATGTGTTTCGTCCTTGCAAGATAAACTTGGTTCTTTGCTAATTGGCACTTTGACCATCACAAAATACCGTGACGTCTTCTTATTCTATGTCAAGCTCTCTAAGCAATCCTTGAAGGCTAAATTACCTCTTTCACAGCCTCCGTAATTTTCATGTACTCTGCCCCAGTGGTAGACAAAGTAACTGTTGACTGCAAAGTAGACTTTCAACTAACTGGTACACTTACAAAAGTGAAAACATAACCAGTAGTTGATCTTTGTTTGTCTAAATCACCTGCATAATTGAGTCACAATATCCAACCAAATACTGCCTATTTTCCTGCTAAAAAACCAAACCAATGCCTACAATATTACAAATACACTGTAGAATCCATTTCACACCAAGCCAATGCTTATTTTCAGGAGTACACATATACATGGTTACAACTCCCACATTATGTGAAATATCTAGCTTTGTGCAAACCATTGCATACATCAAGCTATCAACAACATATTCTTGACATATATTCTCCTTCAGTTTCATTTTTGGCGACAAAACATCACTTAGCTTAAAATGAGGAGCAAGTGGGGTGCTAACCGATTCTCTTAAAATGAGGAGCAAGAAGACTCAAAAGCCTTAGAAAATGTGAAAGAGGCAATTTGGCTTCAAGGATTTCTTCGAGAGCTTAGCCTAGAACAAGAAGGCATCACAGTATTTTGTGATAGACAAGTGCTATTTAATTAGCAAAAAAGCAAGTTTATCATGCAAGGACGAAACACATTGACGGTCGGACGTTATAGAAGAAGGTGGAGTCATAGTGCAGAAAATTCAAACTATAGATAATCCTGTCGATATGCTGACGAAAGTGGTGACTGTGGTCAAGTTCCAATAATGTTTGAACTTGATCAACATTATTGAACATTGATGACTGAGGTTTAAGACACAATCAAAATTTGTCATTGAGAGAAAAATAAAAAATGGAGAATCTTGCCAAGGTGGAGATTTGTTAAATATGACAAGATTCTGTGTGAACTACAGTTTGAATACTTGGAAGGAAGACAACTCTTCCTTAGCATGAAATGTCAAGGTGATAAATTTGTGGTAGAAATTTTAGCAACCATTAAATAATTTCATAAGTTCAAGCTTGACATTTGCATACATAGCGATATCATGGATGACATCAAGAGGAAGAATTCATGCCTATAAATAGGCAACTCTTGGTTCTTCAAACACACCTCTCTCATTTGTCTTCTCATTTTATAAGGCTTTTGAGTCTTCTTTTCTTTCTCGTAGTATTTTACTTGTATTCTTGTGAAGTGAGATAAATTGAGTTGGTTGTGTCTGAGGACTAGGCAAAAATAAAGTTTTGCCGAACCTCGTAAATCTCTTGTGTTCTTTTCGTTATTATTGTCTCATTTACTATATATTGGCTACCTTAGATATAGTAGTTGTAATTTAATCACTCTATATATATTCAAGCCAAAAATGAATACAGATTTTAGAAATCGAGTTTCTTTTTCAGAATTAGAAATAAATTAATTTAGTAAGTATAGTCCCAGACATCAGCTAAAGAGGAACAATCCTGTAACAAATTTCAAATATTGTTCACTATAAGAAATCAAGGTAGATATTTCAAAAAGCATAAGAAGACTGTAAAAAGAATGGTTGTGAGCGAGAAATCTTTTCAGAGTCCAGATCATAAATTGAGAATACCTGTCATAGCCAAGACCTTCGAGAACAAGTGAGACAAACTCCCAAAACTTAATGGACTCCATGTTCGTGATGAAATATGCCTGGAAAGAGCATTTAGTGATCTAAGATTATCATATAAACCTCATGTTCAAGAATTAATAAATCTCATAACATGCTTCTCTTTTTTCGCAGACACCAGGAGAAATAATAAAACATGCATCTCATAAGCTTATTGCATGTCAATCATTTTGACATCTAGCATTATCCTAAACCCCCACTTCCCCAGTTTTAAAATAGAAAAAACATAGAGAGATGAAAGAGTGTGGGGAGAAGAATTTTATGCTTTCTAACTAGCAATAAGAAAAGGAACACAAGGAAGCTTTTTTTGAATGCTTGCAGTAACATTAAAATGGAGATAGATGATGAAACAAAACAATGAATTCGCACAACGGTGGAGTTCCTTGACCAGCAAAAGAAATAAAAAACCGACAAGGTGGCTCTTATTTAGGTATTTGCTGCACAATTATAGGCACGAAAGCAACGGACGTGCAAGTGTTAGCCCTCCTAGTTATTGACATAATATGGTTTAAGCAACAATTTTGTATTGAAATGGTCAAGTAAGTTTAATTATCAAAAGTTCAGCACTAATGTAGTGCTGACAAACTCTACAGAAAATACAAAGTCTGTCAACCTTCCATCTCTTCTAAAATCTATGAGGATACAAAAGGTTTACTGAAGGACAATCTCTTTGGTAAGTCTATGTAACTTACTTAATAAAGATTGCACTAATTAATATTCAGGGTATGATTTCAAGAGAAAGGGAGAGAAGTAGAAAACAGGGACACCTTTCTTACAGAGAAAGAAAAGCTAATTATGGCCACACAATAGTAGTTGGTAATCTGAAATGGTTAGAACTCCTAGAGAATTCACCTTTTCATGAAATCATAACTAGCTAAATCTAGATAGCACAAGCTTCATTAATTTTTTTGATTGTTAAGATAGCTCAAGATTTTTTGCTGCATGAGATCGGGTTGATCACTTTTTCACAAACATATCATGTAGGATGGACACAAGAAACAGATGAAACTTGAATGGGAACTCAAAGATATCCATATCATTGCTGAATCATGGATCCTTCCATGCATTGAAGCAACTACTAGAACAATTCGAAGAACAGAAATGCATTTGATATTAAAGCATATAGACAGGTCAGATCCTACGTCAAATGGGTGGGCATAAAAAGGATTTCAATTGCATAAAGAGCTGGTATAGTTTTCAAAATACAGAATATGGAAAAACAAAGAAAAATTACGTTGCCAGCAGCTTTCTCCGCAGCTGCTCCTCCTGATGCTAGAGCTCGTTCCGCACACACATGCGCATGTGCCACATTCTCCACGTAAGTGAAATCATACATGTTATTCCCATCACCAATAATGAACTGCAAAATGAAGAATTAGAGAAATAAAGCTAAAAGTCAGTCAAATAGGGACAGTTTTCTAGGTTAAATTCAATTCAGCAATGGAAATGCCAACAGTGACCCCATAGTAAGTGCCATGGAAGAGAATTTAGAAAGCACTTAGTTAGTTCCTCAAGATAGATCTCCTAATCAATGGATTACAGGCTTCCAAGTACTACAATAGTAAATCTATCCTGTTATCCATGTCTAGTTTCATATCTAAAGGCTTGAATATAATACAAATGTGACAAGGACTGAAAGATACATGAGCAAACAAAATGAGGCTCTAAACTCACCTTAGATTTCCCGGCCCTCGCAGCTGCGACTAGTGAAGGAACAAGCAACCTATCACCAGGGCCAAAAATACTGCTAGGTCTAATGCAGCATGTCAGCAGCCCTTTAGTACCATTTGACTTGATAACGAGTGCCTCTCCTTCAGCTTTAGTTGCAGAGTAGGAATCATTGTGCTGAAATTTTTAACAGTATCAAGAGTATGGCTATCGTCCAACCTAATATGAGGATTATTTCTCATTCAAATGAACAGTGGCATTACCTTAGCAGGATATGGCAGTGATTCATCCCCATCTAGAATTCCAGTAACTCCATCAAACACCACACTGGGAGAGCTGGTGTAAATAAGTCTTTTCACTTTCAGCTCAACGCAAGCATCAATTATATTCTGGGTTCCTTCACGTATATTTATGCAATTAAAAAA
>JBDJHY010000049.1:16669936-16679942 GCA_039654485.1 Withania somnifera | reverse complement strand
TTTAAAAATTACGAAATATAAGTGTGATATATACGGAAGGTCACGGTATATATGAAGGAACGTAATACATAATTATAATATATCACATGTATCGCGTGTCTAATCATGTATCTGAACAATTAACATTTATTCGTTTGTATTAATAGGGTTTCTTGAGTTATGTATCGCGCTCAAGTTATGTAATGCAATAGAGGTATGTATCATCCGTATGCACACAAAAATTGTATGAAATATAATTTTAAAAATTAATGATTGTAGGAAAAATTAGCTCCTGTATTTTATGTAGTTTACCGCTTTACCCATATAAAAATCTTCAATTATAATGTTTCATGACCCATATAATAGCGGGGGGTTATGAGATAAAATAAATAAATCCACTCAATTTGAAACTGGCTCTCATGTACAAGAGAATACATGGACAAAATATAGTAGATATGTTTTAGTTGTTGACATGCAACTTTCATCATCTTGTGATGCTTGATAGAAGTTTCTAGTAATATATATAAACTAATTTCTCAAAAGGGAAAAGACCAGTGATCACTTGAAAAAAAAAAAAAAAAGCCACTCCAATCTTTCGAGGTAGAAATAAAATTTACGTACAATTTTTTTTTTTTTTTTTAGATCTTACTTGAGAAAACACCATTGACTAGTTACATCAGAAGTTTGACCTGTTTCTGCTAGATTGATGGAGAACGGTACTGTTTCAAAATCTTGACTTTGTAAATTTGCCTTCAATAGTCTCTTGGTTAAAATAGTGGAATCCCTTATGCTTACTCTTAGATTCATGGGAGTTACTAGGGTTTTAATGGTGTTTTTACTGCCGATCAAATCTTACCTCGTGCTTTCTTTTTGCAAACAGTCAACACTAACTTAGAATTTCGAGATATATATATTAAGCACTTGATTATGATTTGTTCAAAGTAATTACCTCAACACATAATAAACACTTCTTATGAACACCCAAGCTTCTGTTCTGCCCGTCTGGTAAAACGTTTTAAGTTAATGATTAAAATATATCACCTTCTTTTATTATACATATTAATCTAAATAAGTTGTAAACCTAATCAACCTTATATATCTAATGTCTAATTAAATGAGCGTAATATATTTTAAGTGTTGACTTATCTACGTAATGAACACTTTAAGATGTTTTCAGATTCTGAATTAAAACATGTCATAGTTCGAACGTATAAATAAAATTTATTAATAAACCTAAGTGGTTAACGAAGTATTCAGCCAGTAGACCATGTAATTTGTTTCTTAAGAGTTTTAATTTCCGCACTTATTAAAATGCCTGATTAATAACACTAATCATTAGGATTATACGAGTAAGTTACTTTTGATATCTCCTTAAAATGAACTTTTCTCTCTCTGCCGACCTCTTTAGATAATTTATTGAAATAAGTAGGTACAATACAGTATTAATTATGATTCTCACGAATCCAATAAATTTTATTTAAATGAAATGGACCTACATCAAGTAACATATAAGTAGGTCTGAAATTATTATTTTTTTCTTATATAATTTCTTTGATTTCTCGATAAAAGATAATGTGTACGATGTATTTCTTGTTTGTTTTTGTCTGAGGAGTACCACTTTAAAATTTTGATCTTATCTTGTATTTCAATTTTGGTTTTAGTTCAGAATTCATTAATGTACTTTGGTTGTCACTAGTACAGCCCTCTTAAAGTGCAGATCTCAAATTCAATACAACCAAAAAGTCACCACGGATTCAAGCAGTAAAAATGAGCATTTGTAAAAGTGCGAACACGGCATACAACCCTTCACCCGAATACCTTTTAACATGTAAGTATCGCCATGTTTGGACGGTAACCAATTTGGTTGGGCGCAAATCTAATTAAGGAAACACTGAAGTAAGGAGAATGCACATAGGTTAGATGAGAGAATGAAACAACGGAAGGTGTTTTTACATATATTGCAAGATGCCAAGAACAGAAAGTACATAGCTTTGATGGGGAAATGGAACAATTGAAGGATCAATATATAATGTAACTGAACCAACATAACATACAATCTTACCCTAGGGAAGGAAAACAGCATTGTACCCTTAATCTAACATGAATACAAACAACACTAGAATTTTGACCTCAAAATCTATAGAAAAGAATATGAATGTGAACATATAAGGTAAATTAAACTTCTCTTCCCTATTTTTTTTTTTTTTTTATCAAAACAATTATTTTGGATATCTGATATGCTTTAGTAGATTATTGTGTCAACAGACAATTGCTTTGGTCAAGGGACAAAACCTGGGGCACCTCTATATATACACATGCAAAACAAGGACATGTCTGTGATCTCAAGATTTCACTCTAACCATAAGAATTAGATGGACGTTTCTCTTGAATATCGTTCTTAACTCTTCATTTGCCTCGACACCTATTCTCCTGCACGAAAGTAACAGATATACAATGTTATAATAAAGCAACTTTACCCAACCTGAGATAATTCATGTTAAAAGACACTTCGCCAAAGCAAAGATAAAAGCTAAATTGTACATGCTTTCTATAAACAACATGGCGTTATTCATAGTCAAAACTAAACCACTATGAAGTGTTTTAGATGAGGGCTAGGAAACAGAAAACATTCATAAGCTAAAGGTAGGAACAGCCTTGTTCAACGTTCACACATCAGTAAATTGCATGGAGAAAATAACCTTTTATCTGGGGTGATGTTCAAGTACCTAGCCTTAGCTCAATCCGTGGATCATGCATTAATCTCATTATCAGAGTTTCATGGACCGGATACAGAAAATAAATTTTATGAAACAATCTTGTTCTTCACTTTTGACCCAGGTATTAAAGCAGAGAAATGATTCAGAGCTACTTCATGTTCTTTTAATACTGCAACAAAAAGGTTGGGTAAGGTTAAATAGAAAGATTGTTACCCTATTTTGGAACCATTCTTTCCTACGAGAATCTTGCGTTGGCTTATCTTGTGAGTGATCAAATGCTGTTCAAT
This sequence comes from Withania somnifera, assembly GCA_039654485.1. Taxonomy (NCBI): domain Eukaryota; kingdom Viridiplantae; phylum Streptophyta; class Magnoliopsida; order Solanales; family Solanaceae; genus Withania; species Withania somnifera. The sequence continues at coordinate 16,676,959 of JBDJHY010000049.1, read as the reverse complement.
CCGTAAAGAACCATCTCGCAACTCCTTCCAGTCCATCAGGCGGTGGTCAATGCCATATGGGATTTCCTAAATAGGCAAATTACGAGGTTATCGTCATGCTTATCAACTGCATTCATTTAATAACAAGGGTTGACTTGGTCCCTTGCTGGTTAAGGAAAGCATATCCTCAAAGTGCAGAATCAAGACAATAGAATACCTGATGTATGTAATGTAGCAACTTTTCCCTGACAACTTCCAGTGAAATATTCTTCATAACTTCTTCACTCATGACAAATGGATCTTCATCCCATGGTCTTTTCACTGCCTAAGCATAACAAACAACAATGTATACGAGTTAAGCACTTAAATTAGTAGATAACATTCAGTTTTGTCCATAAAGGAGATGAGTTAATACAGAGGCAAAGCAAACAATATATTAACTAAAAGAATCGCTTAACTTCACACGTCCAGTGACATATATGAGAAACAACAAAGCAACCCATTCCTATATAACTGGAGTTCATTAACAAACTGCCCTTTAACAGATGGTAAGAAGCTGCTGCCAACAACACTGTACATAAACAAAATAGGCATCTACATTCGAAAGCTTGAAGTCAAAAAAACTTGATCCAACCTTACTGGCTTCCCCTCATCGAAAATAACTAGAATATGATGTATTAGGTTCAAGTTAGGAAACATATGCTCTTTGTAACCATATAATCGAAATTTCTAATCCCCCATCCCCCCACTCCCACAAGAATAAACTTGAACTCCTTGCTCATGTCAAGGGTGTTCTCCTCTGACAAAGTACGCAGTCACATAGTGGAAACACAAGAATTCCTTAAACAACAAGACGACCCAAAATTTCCACCATTAAAAGAAAAAAAGATAACCTTCAATAAAACAAAATAATCATCAGCATCTCTTTGGGGCTGGGAGAGAAGATTAGCATCTCAAGTAACATTTTTCTGAACATACTGATTTTTCAATATTAGAACTTGTGGGATCCCTTATTTTAAAAGAGGCAGAGATTTCAGGATGGAGGTAGGATAGGGTATTAAATGTTCTGGAAGTTCATCATTTGAGAATGTTCATGTTGTGTTCTCTTTACTCGAGATGCAGATAAAGAGAACTTCAAAAGATACAACGAAGCAAAATCCACAATCACAGTCTTCAAGACTTGAATACCAGCTCAAATGCCTAGAAATAGAATGCATCATTTACTGCTCGTCACAAGAAAGTAAACCTAGAAGAAAGCACTCTGAGAATTATACTTTTTGGCTCAAAGGAAACTCTCCATGACTTTAAGAAATAAGGCAGAAGCACCTTTCAGCAGATAAAAGTTCCAAAGATAGGCAGCATCACTTAGCAGTCGCTCAAAAGAAAGGTAGGTAGCATATCACTTATATGGTATTACTTAAAAACACACAGAAGGTTAAAAATAACCTACCCACCCACCAACACACACACACACACAGAGAGAGAGAGAGAGAGAGAGAGAGAGAGAGAGAGAGAGAGAGAGAGAGAGAGAGAGAGAGAGATGAAAACATGCCTGCTCCATCAAATATTTTGTTAGATCTTTCACTCCAGCTCCCTTTAATCCTGATATGGTAAAGCACCTACAAAGGAGAAATCAAGAATGCAAACACCACAACGAGAATTAATATCAACTAAATCAAATAAGGGATAACACAACACCACATTATGAAAAGTAAAAGATTACCTCTCATATCCAGGGAGGTCTTTGAATTCCTCAACGACTTTCAACAAGTCTTTCTTTTTCTCAATTAGGTCAACTTTATTGACACACAACAACCGTTTCTGGTTTGGCTTAGTCTCAGAACCCATTCTCTCAATCAACCTCACCACTCTGGAATCGGGCCTATATATATATGTAGAGTAGAACATTACAGACATCTGTTTCAGAAAGTTAGACTGAAGAAACATGCATGCAAAATTCTGATGAATCTACTTAGTGTTATAAGTGGATTTATATGTGCACTCTTCATTCCTCTCGAAATATTTTTTTCTCGATAAGTTCACAACATTTTAAACATGGAAACCTAAATATCTTCACTGCACAGAGCTAAAAAGGTCATCCAGGCCAATGTTGCTTGGGCTTTTCAAAATTACCGCTAGATGTGTGTCGGGTCCTCCAAAAGCTTTGCATTTTTTGAAGATTCAACTCAGGTGCAGCAGCATTTTTGGAGGGTCCGAGCAACATAGATACAGTCACAACAAATTCCAAAGCCTTTCGTTTGGGTTAAAGGAGACAGAACTTCAAGTTGACGCCACAAACTCGATATTTGGATCTCAGTCGGCACATATGCATAGACAGAGATATGAAAACCTTACACTTCCCATATAGAATGCGAGCATAATATCAAAACTCTAGATTGGAATTTTCCAATTAAAAATCATTTTAAAATATAAAGGGAAAAGAAGAATTACATAGCCATAAGTGGCATTTAACTTAAAAAATTAGTGACAGACATTTGAAAATCACACATCAGCTTCGATTACATAGAAGATAGTAAACCTACTGTATCTGACACATATTCTACAAATAACTAATCACCTAGGAAGTCCTCACATTTCTATCTCAGTAATGATCTTTGCCATCCTGGAAGGTCCTCGTGTTTCTCTCTCAAGTGGCAAACTACTCTACCAACGTGAGAAATTTATCAAGGCTTAACACACTTTGAATAATGTTTTTACATAGGTAGACAAGCTTATCTTTTAACTTAGATTTTTAATATTACCAGTTCAAAAATTGAAAAAACAAAAAAACTTACCCTTGAACAAAAACAAAAATACTAGTATGTCAATGGGCCAAAAAGTCAAATTTGACAGGAATTTTAATCGGACCATGAGATTACTTCCATATCATTTTGATCCTAAAAATGATCTTGGATAAATAAACCTCAACAAGAATATAAAGAAGCTTATCCAAGTAAAACTTCATTGCAAAGTTGGGTCAATTGACTCTTAGAAAGATTAAAATGACAAAATCGACTTCAAAATTAGTCCATTGATCCTCAAAAAGCCTAACGTGACAAAAGATCTGGTACAAGGAAGTAGTTTCTTTCCACCATCGTGGAAAATACGGGTGTCACTTCACTGATGTATTTTAAGCTGATCTTCTCTTCTGGAACTCTAACATCACCTCTATGAAGAAATTATACAACTACCTCAAAATTTCCAAAGAAATATTATCCACGACGTTACCTTTTCACCTTAACAATCACAAGTAGAGTTGCTGAAGTAGTTTGTTTAATTTTACATTTTTTAACGGTCATATGCAGGCCAACTTGCACGCACTCAACTAATCCACCAATTACTTGCTAACTTAGCCTACCCAGTACAAGTATCAGGTCACTCTACCTACTAAAAGATCACCCAGCGTTATTTAATCTTTGTTGGGATTTGAACCTGGTGTACCAGGGTCTTACTTCGTTTATTTAGTCCACTAAACCATTCACTTAGATGCATTTAGAGTTGTTCAAGCAGTTAAAAGAGCACAGGATTTCCAGCCTCAGTAAAAAATTTACAGTGTTACTGTATTGTTAAACAACCTAACTTTATTTTCTTAAACATCAATGGTATTTGTAAACCTCAACCATCCCTTGAAATTTCCTATCTCAGTAAAAAATTTCTTTAGAATCTCCATTTCACTAAAGAAATGGACAACAAAATCTACCTTCTTCTGTGAAGTCAGCCTAATGATGAAAATCTGAAAATTAGACAAACATATAAAGCACATTTTAACGTATTCTCTTTATCTTGTATTAGTAACTTATACATCACAGGTAATTATAGATAACAGTTTTGCATATACCATGATATGGAGCATATAGTTATTGCAATAAATAAAGAAGATGGACTGATGGAGTCAAGGCTTGAAAAAACAAACTAACTTGGTAAGATGTCTATGAGCATCAAATATGACAATGAGTATATCATATAGATCGATAGACTTCCATGCACTTTCAATACGTGCTTTCATGTCCTTGTGTGGGAATCCACTTTTCTTTAGCATAAGCCCAGGAGTGTCAAAGAAACACTGCATAAAGAACCCATTAGATATATAGCAGATTTATTCTCCATATATTTTAGACGCCCAAAGTATGTTTCATCCTGCAAGATTAGCTCACAAGGTTTGACATTATTTGATGGCAGTCATGCCTTGCAGTTTGCTTCTTTTCTCTTATGTGAAAGGTTTCCCTTTAGTTAAATAGTTGTTCAAAAAGGAAAATTAAAAAAATGTTCAGTCAATAAGATGTTTGATGTAGAGTACATAATCCCCTTTCCGAAAAGAATGATGTCTGAAATCAAAGTTGAGCTAACTTAATCAAATTAAGGATGTTTATAAATCCTAAGAAAGCGATATTGCAATTCTAATCCAAGAAAAAAGTTTTCGATCAGTTAATTGGCCAATTTTATGTATGGTCACTTAACTTCACCCTCTATACTTATGTCACAGCACTACATATTTGTTGCATTAAAGTGACAACACTTTATCCACAATAATAGTAAATAAAAAAACTGTTTTTGTGTGAATTTCAGAAAACAGAAATATCTGGAAGGTCAAATTTCCGTTTCCTGGAAATCTTTTTTGGGGGCTTTTATTTAAATGTTTCTTAAATTGTTATTTGTTTTATAAAATGTGGGTTGAAAAAATCTTTACACGCTGAATTCTTTTATTCTCTCTCATTTTGTAATTTTTGAGCATGACATTTGACATTTTATGAACAATTCAAGCACAGTCCAGTTGCTTTAATATGACAAAAAATAGTTTTGTGACTTCACTATTGTAGCGGGAAAAATATGTCTATATAGCAACTCAGCTTCTCAGACTAGGACTGTATCCTGGGCGGGCACTGTGCGGATTTAGACTAAACACAACAGGTTCACCCTTTCCCGTTAGAATTCAGTTTGGCAAATAGATGCAGCTCAAGCAATAAAAATATTTACGAGAATGAAATGGAGGTCAAAAATGAGAGGGGAAAAAAAAGAGGAAGTGAAACCTAGTAATTTTAAGTTCACTCACAATTTGTATTTTTCCTTTAGTCATCACACCTAAGACTTCATGTGTAGTGGTATTCATCTTCCGTGATACAGCAGAAACTTTGGTCCCAACCTACAGAAACAGAAAAAGGTCAGACTGCAACGGTATACTTAAAGACTATTGCAGGGAATAAGGGTTGTTACAGTTCATAGGGTGTATAGACAATATAACATCAACAATTACATCCCAATCTCATACTCATTGACAATAGGGTAGAGGAGGGATTAATTGTTTCTTCAAAATATATACTCCATTTAGCAAGATACAAGCTAAAATTACTTAAGCTTACCATTACCCTAATGAGCATTAGCCACCAATATTGGAAAAATCGGTCATCATTATTATTAATATAATGACTACAATAAGAACAACAACAATAAGAACAACTATCATTGTGTTAAACACCAGTAACCACCAATCTCCTCATTCAACAGGAAAACTTCATGCTTTTTTTCTAGCTTTGGTTGGTTTTCGTTCTTCTTTGAGTTAGCTTAGAGAAAGCGGGATAAGATCTCTAGGTTTGTTTCGGATTTAGCAATTTCTAACTTTCATCTATCTGGCATTTCATCCATTTTTAGCTAATAGTGGGAATTAGTCATTAATATACTCATGTAACCAACAATAATAATAAAGCATGATAATTTATTTATCTTGAAGATATAATCAAACCATGAAATTGGTCAATGAAGATTTTCCAGCATTAGGAGCTCCAATAATTCCAACACTCAATGACATTTGATCTTCTTCCGTCACCACGTCATCCTCCTTATCTTCATCAGGCGGATCAATTGCAGCTTCTAGAAGTTCCCTAGCCAGAAAAGCAGCTCTTCTTCTCTTCTCCTCTTCTTTAATCAAGATTCTTGAACTCTTAATCTCTGAAGGGTCTTCACCAAAGACTTTACTTTTCACTCTTTCCCTATATTTCTCATCCCAAGTGATGTTTTCCGAACTAACATCATTGTTTAATCCGAAATCCACGTCGTACTGCGAACTGTTGAAGACTGAGGATGACGTGTCATCTTCTTCAGTGGTTGTGGGGCGGTCATGTTGAGGTTGAGCTGAGTAAAAGCCAAGAAAAATGGTTGAGTTGAAATGGGTTTTGGTTGGATTTGAAGATGGTGATGATGAGTTCAATGTCCTCAAAACTCTTAAAGCTTTCATATCAAAGACAGGAGGGTGTTAATTGGGGAAAGGGTTTTGAGGGTTTTAGAGATTGGAGAAGAGGTGATAAAATGGGGATTTGCTTGTCATTTTGAAATTTTTTGAATTTGGGTTCATCCATATTGGGCTTGTAAAAGGGTAAGTAGTGCACACGGGCTAAAGTTTGACTAACAATGCTGTAGTCAACTAGGCCTCGTATCTACAGTTTTTGAAATTATATTTTATATATTCTTTTAGCAAAATATATATGGAGGGTTAGAATACATATAAAAAATTGCAATGCATAACTCAAATAATCCTTCAGATATATAAGAATACATGTTAAATCATTCAGACACGTGATTAAAACACATGATACATATGATAGCATCATGAATTATGTAACGCGTGCAAGTTATACATCATGCCTAAAAAGAATATTTCGTAAATTTTTAAAAAGTAGTGAAGTAAAGTAATTTATCATTACAACAGCAACACCATATACAGTGTTATCCCATAAGTAGTAGGGGAAGGTAAAGTGTATGAAAATCTTACTATTACTTATATCTAAAAGACCATCAGTTGAAAATCTTATTATTACTTATATCTAAAAGACCATCAGTTCAAGTATAATAAATTCAAGTAAAACAATAAAGAGATCATAATAATTAATAAGGAAAACAGTGTGAAGCCTATAAGAAAAGAAAGACAAATCAGTGTAATAATACAATGACTAAAAGTAAAATAATTTAATACTATTAACACATTCAAATTTCAATGATAGATATCAAATGCAAACACTACAAGAATACTACTAATACTATGACTGATACTAG
>JBDJHY010000049.1:16642411-16662361 GCA_039654485.1 Withania somnifera | reverse complement strand
TCAAGTTGTTAACAATTGCACAATAAAAATTTTACTCATATAAATCATAAGCTAACTAATTGCCAAGTCCCCGGCAACGGCGCCAAAAACTTATTGTCTCCATAGAACACGTAAGTGTACGTGGTCGTACAACAAATATAATGGCTCTTGCGAGCCGAATATCGAACCCATAGAGACTTGGAATTATGAATTAGTTTCACTAAGTGATTCGTATAAGGATTTACTTTATAGTGCACTTTGGTGGATCAGGATAAGAGTTGGGAGGTTTGTATAAATCTAAAGTAACTAAGAGAAAAGAGGAAAGAAGAAAGAACTCGATCAAAACAATTAAGTTAGATCAATATGAGTAATGGTTCCAGGGCTATGGCATTACACACACATACGTATATAGATTTGACTTTAATAAAGACACTTGTTTCATTGATTATTGGTTTAGGGGTTGAATTTTTGACTAAGAATTGATAGATCTTTAGTCACCAATTACTTAAGCAACAACTACTTCGATTGGCATATGTTTTTTAACTCTAATAAAGGCATTATCGCTTTCTTCTCTATTTAAACCAAGCGAAGCACTAAGTACACGATTATGTCTTAATCAATAGTTATGTTGTTAATCTCAAATTAAGGTCAACAACATAAGCACGCTCTTACTACTCCTAATCACTCCCAATCACTCACAAGATTATTGGATTCAATAACCCTAGCAAGCCTAAGATTGATTCTAATAGCGGCCAAAAATCATAAAATGCAATTATTATACAATAGAAGAACAATCAATTATCTAAAACAAATACTTTATATCAAATCATATCCATACATGGTGTGTTAACCATAAGCCCCATAACAATGGTATTTAGCCAATACAATTCATATTCAATTCGGAAAATATAATTAATTAATATCGTACGAGAATTGAATGGAAAGATTCAATCTACAATGCTAGTATATGTCTCTTGACTTGTGGTGTTTTTCCCAAATATTACACCTTCCTCCAAAATATGATGGAAAAATTCCTTGATGAGAATAATAATGATAATGATGTGCCCAAAATCTGCCTCAAAATGCCTCTTAAGGCTTACATGGGTCCTTGGGTGAAAAGACAAAATTGCCCCTATTAATCCAATTTATAAGAGGCTTTAAGCCACCGTCAACCAAAGGGGATCACGATAGTGATCACATCGTGATCCCTATCTTGATATACCCTTCATCTCAACATGACACTATCATGATGAGGGTCGGTTTCCTGCATCCTAGGATGCTCCTGCTAACTTTCGTTCTCGCTTTCTCTATATCCTCCAAGTTTTCAATAGCCCTGTAAACATGCTAATCACATTAGTTAGTGGTGCTTTCACACAATAACTACCAAAACATCAACACAATCATGCAATTATCCTCAAAACAAAGACAATTTTTAGGAATTAAGTAGCTCTATGGCAGGTACAACTTCCTAAGATCACATACCTCCATGGACTTTGCCTCCAGGCTGCAGTTGACACGGAGGGGGGAGTATATGGCATCGAAAAGATATTTCAAGAATATCTAGGTTAGCCTTCAATGGGTTCTTCCTTCTAGGCCTACGGGTACCGTATGAGGAGCATATGTAGGATTTGTTACTTCATATGATGGTATTTAATTTTCTGTACTTGTTTTCTTCAGTGTACCTTTAGGTCGACATGGGGGCCCTATGGCATGTTTTTGTGTACGGTGATCTTCTGTCTAAGGGACTTGTCAGCATTTAATTGCCTTACTTTGTCATTCTTATTACTCCTTAGTTGTTATTACGGGTTAATTGATAATTTATTCTATGTGGGATATTGTGCCTTATACTAGTATCCACTCATCTATTCTTTACTTGAGGTTATCGGTAAACCGTTCATATTCTCTTCTTATCTTCTTTTTGACTCCTGGTTATTGTATTATTATTCACATATTGTTGCAAGGATTCTAGGTGCGTCTTTCTTCATTGTCTGAGATCCTTTTATGTAATTAGCTAGCGATATTTGTCTACTGGTATTTCATTCTTATTTAACTAACTAGCTTTCCCTTGTTATACTATTTTCTTTCGTGGCCCCTTTATTGTATTTCGTTATTTACTACTTTTATTAATATTATGTGCCTAGTGGGCTCTCAAAGCCTACTGGTACGAGTTTCTTCGACATTTTGTACTTATACTATACTTGTACATATGCAGATTCGAGTATAGGTTCGTGACTGTGATCACAATCAGTTGTTTATGTAGTTTACATTTTACTTCAAAGATTCACGGTGAGATTGGCGTCTGGCTTTTATCTACTGCTCTTCATCTTCGGCATTCATATTTGATCTTCATGTATTTTAGAGACACAGTTGTATTAGATATTTTAGATTTCATGTTTCTGTACTTAGTGGTTCATTTGACTCTGAAACCGGATTTTGGGTATTTATATGATTCTTTAAACTTCCACATTTATTTATCTTCTGATTAATACACTTATGCCTTCCGCATTTGATATAGTTGTCCTCCATGTCGACTACAACTATAGGGTTGGTTCTCCTACTGGTGGAATAGTAAGTGGCATCACGATCTGCGAAATTGGGTCGTGACATATTGTTGCTCATTTTTATTTTTCCTTGCTTAATATTTATGGTTGAGATTGGTTATGGCCCATTGCTTGTTGCTTTGGACTGTAAGGATAGGATTTCAACCAAGTGGGTTATAGGTGCTATCATGACCCGATTTTTGGGTCGCAATAAGGAAAAAGAGAAATTGCAATTCACCTCCCTTCTGCAGTTTCAAGCTAGAGGGCTGCACCGAACAACAAAAATAGCCAAAAAAAAACTAAGAAACTTATGAATAGACCCTCAGAATTCATTTGAAATGCTATACATAAAAACCATGTATGCAAGCATACTAATTTCAACATTTCGAGCTCAAAGAAACCATCAAAATACGAATTTGAGACCTCCTCTGCCCGATATTCGTTAAGGGTCTAATTAAATTAAATTTCCACAGAATCCTCAAAAAATAAATAAGACCTAATTCTAGACCAAAAATATCTCCCAAAACTAAGGAGTCGGAGGATTTTGAATTTGAGCACTCTAACCTTAATTGTTGACTCAAGTCAACCATTTCTCTTAAGCTTCCACTCAAAAACCACATGAAAGGGATAAAATCGAAAACAGGGGTCCTCCTAAACCAATTTCCATATTCTGAAGCTAATGGCTGACAAATTTTTTTAATCTAAGGCTCCGAACTCCAACTATTAACTAAATTCAACTATTTCACACCTTAGGCTTTAAAAACCATAAATCTTCCAAACTAACCCATAATCCCCTTCCATTCTCAAACCAACCATAGAACCAAACTTTGTTTGACATAATGAAAATATGGGAAATGTAAATTGGTAAATTACATTCTAAAGGAAAAAATGACCTTTAGGGTCATTACAAGGTTAGTACACAAATAGAAAAAACAAAGAAAATGAAAATTCAACTACAAGGGACTTCTAATCTCATTCATTTCCTTTGATTGAGATGAGACTTGCTATTTTATTTCGAGGTTGGTGTGCCACTCACATAAAAAGATAATCCCACTTCAATCTTACAACTTTCATATAAATTGGCATCAGAAGATAAAAGTAATTCATTCTGTCACTCTCACAAATATATTCAAATGCAATCAAGCAATGCCATAGGCTTTCCTGTCTTGTATTTTGCCACTAATGTACACCAACAAAGTTTTGAAATAACTTAGGACTTTTTGGAAAGCATGTGAGCCTACATTAGAAATGGATATTTTTTAAAATCAAAGAGCTAGGAAACCCTGTTATTGCAATCATTCTTCCCCAAACACATTTAAAATATCTTTTCTTTTTGTAAGTCTTCCAGCCTTATTCTCCTTTTTTCTATTTTTTATTTTTTGATTCTTCCTATTTTATTCTTGAGTATAACACTCCTAATTTTCAACACAACATTATTTATTTTACAACAAGGAAAGCGGAGACATCAATTCCTTTTCTTGCACTTTCATGAATTCTCCTCACATAAACACACCCCCGAACTTGTGAATTGCCAATATATTCTCATCAAAGATTCCTCCTTTCTATTTTTGGGCCTTAGACCACATGAGGTTGGGGTGACAATGATTAATTCAAAAGAAAGAGTGAGGTCTATGATGTGGTTATAAAGAAACGGGATTGACGGCACATAGGATTGACTAAGGTACTATGTAAGGGAAGAGTCATTTTGCATTGAGTGGTGGTTAAAAGAAGGCCTAGGTTCACTTTTAAAACAAAACAAGGTCTAGGATTTAGCCTTGAGTCACAATTTGTGAAAGTTATGTACTACTATAAAGAAAAGTAATGTACAAAAGTTTCACCACAAAATACAGTAAAAGTTCTCACAAATTCAGCTAGTCTATAACTCAATCAATGCAAATGAAATTGACAAACCATTTCGATTTTCAATCAATTCTTGTGAGGCCAATGAACACTACGAATTTGAAGTTCATGGCCCAGGAAAATGCATCAAGTTGCTCCTTTTTTTTTCTTTTTCTTCAACATACCCATTTTCTGAAAAAAATAAAAATAAAACCTTTTAGGATAGCTTTTCAAATTATTCAAAACCCCAGAAAATAAAACTATAAAAAGATATTATCCCTTAATCAGGCCACCTATTTGATCTATCATAGCGAATGCCACCCTATTTGACACATAAAAAAAAAATCCTAAGTAATTGAGTTTCTCCTTGGAAAGAACATTGGTTTGAAGAAACCCCTTGGAGTTTATTTACTATTTTATATGTACAAGAGATGAGATTTAGCACAACGCTCAATTACAAGTCAAACATCCCAACGAAGGCACTTAGTGTGATTGCAATTTTTTTAATCATTGACCATGGGTGAGAAATCATGGAAATCTCTATGCCACCCTATTCGACACATACAAAAAAAAAAAAAAACCCCTAAATAAATTTCTCCTTGGAAAGAACTTTGGTTTGAAGAAACCCCTTGGAGTTTATTTCCTATTTTATATGTACAAGAGATGATATTTAGCATAACCCTCAATTACAAGTCAAACATCACGATGAAGGCACTAAGTGTGATTGCAATTTTTAATCATTGACCATGGGTGAGAAATCATGGAAATCTCTAACCAACTTGGAAAGGGCTTACACATGTATCACATTTATTTCAGCAGTCCATTCTATCATCAATATTTAGGTTAACAAAAAAACAAAACAAAATTGTAAAGGAAATAACTACAAGGATTTAATAAAACAAATACAGTGAGAGTAACCCCCCATACATGCCTAAAACAAAAACACTACATAAAAAACAAATAAAATTGTGAAAAACGAAATATATCCAAAGTGTACAACGTAAATCACCCATGGTAACACCAATAGTTCGAATAAAACAAATAAAGTCACTAGAAGGGAAAAAATTCAACAACAAAAACAAAGTATTAGATACTAAAAATTTCCCCCTACATGGGCTTAAAACATATTTAACATGTAACACCCCGAAATTTGAGCTAGAATTTGAAACATTCCTTGTACATTATAAGACTTGCACCTTGAGCCTTAATGTTATTCTAAGTGGTTACATCCTTCTAAAGTGTATGATATTCTTCAATGCAAGAAACTGCACGTTAATTTGAGGATGGAGTAGAAAGTTATAACCCTTTTTCTAAGTCTTGTAGCACCTCAATGTTTCCTTGTGATTGTAGCGTATGTTGATGTTTTAAGGAATAAAATTATGTTGTTTCACTTACAAAGAATATTGGTATTGACTAATTATTAATACCACATATTTACATGTGTTTTGGACACTTAGGAACTCTAAATGTTTCACACTTGAAAGTATCCTGCAACACCAAATGTTGCACACTTGTAAAAGTGTGCAAAAATTAAGAGCTAGAGAGTGATTTGCCGTATTGCAAGATTATTTACCAAATTTTTCATAGCACATCCATTTTTTATTATATACTTAGTGAGTTCCCATGGATAGGGAACATTTTCTTTAATGGTCTATTTCTATTAGAGAAGTTTAGTCTATTGATACCTTCTATGTCTAGCTAGCGACTTGTCCTAGAAGCCTAGTATTTCATTACTTAAAGGCTTTCATACATGTAATATAGTGTTATTTGATTTGTAATTTTCATTATCTTTCAACATTACCTTTGATATATGAGAGGACCCACTAGTTCAACTTTATTATTATTCTATGCTTTTATTGATGAGTGACATTTTAGAGATATTATAACACCTTGAAATCATCCTAGGGGGTTAGTGGGCTAAACAAATAGTATATGTGAAGTTTTGTCAAAATCTAGAATAGGAAAAGGTCCCACGGGTCGTTCCACAGATTGTGGAAGTGTTTCATAATGGTGGATTGAACCGTGGAACTAGACCAATGATTTACCTTGTTCTTCCTTGGACCAATGAACCATTCCACAGATCGTGGAAGGGTTCCACAGTCCATCATTTGATTCATCGAATTGGACCCCATGAGCTATTCTACGGACTATAGATCAAAGGACAGTCGGTGGAATGGATCATCATTTGCTTTCGGTTTGCCAATTGAGTGGGGTTCTAATTTCACGGACTGTGGAAGGGTTCCACCGACAGTGGAATCCCCCTTGGAAACCTACCAAGCCCAGTTTTAATCCATTATTTCCAGGGATATTTTAGTCATTTCCCCTCTATATGGAAATATAGCACGTCATCTCGGGATTCATAAAAACTAATATAATAGCCAAATAAATATTATTATTTTATTATCATTCACCAATCATTGTACAAAGAAGAAAGCATCGATTAGTTTCTTCTCAAGGAAAAGAACTAGGGTTTCAAGAACAAGCATCTTTCCCAAAATTCAACCATGAATTCCTCCAAGTTTTAGGTATTTGATTTCATGAAAAGGGGTATTATTTCTTATTCCCAAACCCTTAATTTTTATGAATTATTCTTGATAGAATTTGTTAACCCTAAATCCTTAATTCGAGAATTTTATTCCTATGATAATTTATTAATATTATTGAGTAATATTGCATGAATTTTTGCATCATCACATTATGATTCACGATTTAACTATTTTAGCCAAGATTTGAAGTATATTGTAGATTTAACTTGTACAAAAACTTAGGGGTTAAGCTTATACATGATTATTTGATGAACTTGAGTCATAAATATTAAAATTGAAAATTTTCTAATATATTTCCCTAAGCTTTAGGCTTGGACATTATTTTGTTAAATTGAGGAACAAGAATTTTTCCCAAGAGGCTAAGGCATGAAATTTTGATCAATTATTCACTTAAATTGTTTTAACTGTTCAAGTCAGGAGTAATGACATGTTTTTGGGAGTAGTATTAATACCGAGTGGATTAGGTAAAATAGTTGATCCAATAACTATGTTTACAAACATAGAAGGAAATGTTGCCTAAAAGCATTACTATGACGGACCCTACTTAGTTGTATTTACTAGTTTACTGTTTAGTTACTAAGCCTGTGACTTAGTGCCTTCCTGATCGGAAGAAGATAAGAAAATTCAATTCAAGGTATTCCCTTCAGTTGGTAGTTTGATTAATTCCATGGCTGCTTACATGGTCTTATATATTGGTTATAGACCTCTCACAAAAGATTTGATGTCAAATATTTTAATTTGTTAGTTATAATTTGAAATGAAGTATGTCTCTTGCACTATTAGCATTACTTAAGTTTTATTGAATAACTTATTTGAACTGTAATTTTTATCATGCATTGCATAGCCTAATCATGATTCATTTATACTCATATTATTTATGTTGACATTGCTTGTCATTTCCTCCCTCCTGCTTACTCAGCATATTTAATGTACTGACCACATACTCTTTTTTTGCATGATTTCACATGTAGGTCCGACCAGCTATCCTTACATCAAGGTTGGCCAAATATACTATCTTTAGTTGCTTAAGTACTGGTGAATTCCCAAAGATCGAGAATAATTTATTATTGTTTTATTTACAATAGACTAGTTTAGGTTGTTGATACATTAGTTTATTTAATTCCAAGGCTAGTTCAGGACTAGTGCTAGAAGCATAGTATATTAGTACTTAGAGGCTTTCAGTAACATGATGTAGTGGTATTTATTTGGAGATTTCATATTATTTCATTATTATCTTTAATATGTGATATATGCCACTAGGTTAGACTTTGTTATTGTATTAATCTTCTATTGATGAGTTAGTGTTTAGAGATATGCATGAGCTAGGGATTTATTTAGGATATTGAGGTGACTCGGTGGATAAGGATGCATTGTTGAGCCTAGGGGTGAATTTGATGTGTTAAAACTTAGTATCATAGCTTTAGGTTCAAAGTGTCCTAGGATCTCTGAAAATTGATGTTAGGTAGAGTCTCTTTTATGGTGTGAAAAGCAACACACTTATTACTGAGAGACTACTAAACTTGTAGTAAATCCTCCATTTCATTTTGTATTTCTTGATTTGGATTTTAAGTCCAATACTTTTTTTTGACTCGTGCTTTACGCATTTTAGATCATGCCCCACACATAAAGCTAGTTCATCGAGATAGGAATAAAGGCCAATAGAATTAGGCTCTTCTGGTTCCTGAGCAATAGAATATCACAAATATTAAGTTCCACAATATGATACAACTGATTGCCTATACTGTAGTTTCCTACAATCAGAAGCAGTCAGCAGCTCTAGCCATTCAACCAGTTGTTCAAGATTATGGTGCACCAAATATAGAGATTTTTTCTTCATGCAGCCCCTGAACATCCATGGTTCCAAGGTAGGAGATGACCTAGAAAGGTTCATTGTAAAAATTAAGAAGGTTTGTCATATCATAAGGGTGATAAAGGTTAATAAGGTAGATTTGGGCATGTACCAGCTGAAAGATGTGGCTCGAGATTGGGAAGACCAATAGACAAAGAATAATCTAGAAAGAGTAGCTGCTCTTACTTGGAATGAATTTGAAAAAGATTTCTTTGTTAGGTTCTTTCCTAGGAAAAATAGAATTGAGAAGATGAGGGAGTTTTTGAGTATGGAGTAGAGCTCTATGACAGTTTTTGAATACATGATGAAGTTCACCTAATTGTCTAAGTATGTTCTAGATATTATCACTAAAAGGCAGAATCTTACGTACATATTTGTTTTGCATATTTCCCCACACTTATGAATGGAAGGGAGAGAGCCAAGTAATTACTGTATAATGCATAGCTAAACTCATCATGCCATGATTATGCATAAGCAATGATAGACCCATAATAATTTAAACACTAACTTAAATTATTTCTTTATTATTGTATGATAGACTTCTGTTCTTATTATAAATTTTAGAGGTTATTTCAGGTGACTTAAGGTAAGGTTTTGAATCTATTGTCAAGTAGATCCGATTCCGACAGACAGTCCCGTAGCCGTGGTTAGGCGTTATTGACTGTCAGAAAGAGTATTTGATAATAAATTCATGTTATATCCAAGACTCCATAAGTGTAATATCCTTTTTATAACTCTAAAAAGAAATATTAAGAACCGGACACTAATATACAATAATTTGGATATAATTTAGATAAGAGTTTGATATTTTATGAGCCTATTGTAATAGCTTAAGCATAATCTAATGGCATACTCTCACAAAATGAACAATCATCAACATACTACTAATAGTATCAACCTTTCTGTTTCAAAAATAGAAAATGATTTACAAAATTGGTCCATACCCAAGGAACCATTTGAAAAAATTTATCAATTAGGAAATTTTTCAATGTTCAGAAAATATAACATTAAGACCTGTGAGTCTACTATTTCTATTAACAATTCCCTTGAAACTATTAAACTTTTAATCAGTGCTGATATAGATAAGTTTAAAAGAGAATTTAATTTTCTACACTTAGGTCTTGTGCAAGTTGCTGTAAAACCTTTATTCCGTAAAGGTTTAAACATACCTATTTGTCTACTATTACGAGATGATAGATTGCTTAATTTTGATGACTCTCTTTTAGGAGTTTTAGAAAGTAACCTAGCCAATGGCCCGGTTTACTTCAACTGTTATCCCAATTTCTCTATTGATATCCAAGTATAGAGGTTATGCACCATAGAACAATCATGTTGGGAGCCGCTGTTAGACAAACTAAAGTACAACATTTGCAGTAATTTGGCATTGTTTCAGCAATGCATCCCAAACTTAATGCAATGCTGTTAGATCGGAACGAAAGGAAATGATAATGATATCATCTGGTGGCAAAGAAGCTTATGATTCTGGGTGCAGCTGGACAGGGATGATGATAAGCAAGACATGACATGAAAGAACCACCTCAGCCAATACATAGGGAACTGTCAAGATACACAATCATAGGTAGAACGGTATTTTTCATTTAAGAGGACAAATCAAGAAATAAGAGCTAAATTCATCCTTAGGTTCACCTGGCGAAGCTTCTCAAACGACTGTGCATTGTTTTCCCTCCTTTGCATCTGTTAAAGGAAAAAGGAAGGCACAAATTCTCCATTAACACAAACAAAATTCCATGAGTATTACATTGTCAACCAGAAATTTGACACAAGATTGGGACAGTCATAGAATGGCATACCTTTCTTCTATGAAGTCTGTGGGCCTTCTCCCTTGGCCTAAATACATTATATGGATTCGTGTCGTTAACTGGCGGAGGCGGCTGAAGACATGACAGCAATGACCAGTAACCAGTAGATAGTCAAAAGCAGCAAATATAGTCATATAAAACTGAAAGAACATCAAATCTTCATTATGCAGTATAATACAGATACACTTTGTTTACGGAGAAAAATAGAAATCATTGACACCCAAGGAAGAATTTAAGATTACTGCTGAAACTACCAGTCAAACAGGGACGCAGATTAGGAAAACATAATAAAGAAGCAAACAAGACAGTTCACTCAAAAATCTTCCACAACCAATTGATGAGGTTAACTAAGGAAATAAGATAGTGTCAACTACTATTCTCTCCATTTCAAAATAAGTGGTGTTTTTAACTTCCCATTTTGTTTCAAAATAAGGGGTGTTTTACATAATCAAGGAGACATTAATGATGTTCTTCCAATTTTAACCTTATTTAAATGGAGATTCATATAACAAGGAAACTACTAAAGAGCTACATTTTTTTCAAGATATTTATTAAGAAATGAGTAGTTTTCTTAGAAATGTGTCCAAGCTAAAAACACCACTTACTTTAAAAAGGATAATTCACTCCAAAAGCTAGCTCAAGAGATAAGGAATGAATGCCCAATGAGCATATAAGAAGACAAATTGTCTCCTATCCACAAATGTAGGCTCGATAATAGAGGGGCCCAACATTGGGTGAAACAAGAATAGGGTAAATATGACTCGATACCATGTTGAAGTATGTGACTATCACATCTAAATATTTTAGATGAGATAGTCATGCAATTCAACATGGTCGCAAAGCAAGCATAAGTCCTGGATTTGGGTCTCACTGCCACCCAATATCAAAAAGAATCTTCACGTGCTTGGCCCATGGGACAGAATCAAGCTCGCACGTGAGAAGGCGCGTCGAAGACATAATCAAGTAAATAGTAGTTCCTCCATCCCATATTAGTTGTCCACTTTCCCCTTAACACGCTTCGTAATAAATCATAAGAGAGATGGGTAGTTATACTAATTTACCCTTTATTCACTCCTTTGAAAAATAAACTTTTTGGAACTTATAAATTTGTCTAGGCTTTCAAAAAATATTAATTGTACAGTTAAAATGAAATTTTTTTAATTAATTTTGTCTTGATTTGGTAAATGGAGTAGTATTTGGGACAACTATTTATACTAGGGTGGACAACTAATATGTGGCGGAGGGAGTAATATTAGTACAAAACTAATTCAAAATCACTCAGCTGAGTTCACAAATTCAGAAAGTTAAGCTGACCTGCAAACGCCGAAGAGCAGGCTTCTGCCACCGCTCCCGCTGATAAAAAAGAAACAGAGTTTCTCAATAAAAAGAGAAGGATGCATGAGGATTCGTCTTTAAAGACCACATATAAATGGACTCTATTAATCCTGATAAGAAGCAAACACCAAAGGCATATGTGGTCACACTAAAGTTGGAGGATAAGTTTTCATGTTTTACTCCACATACACATTTGTTGGCATGGTACGACATTTAATATATTCTCAAATCGATATACAATTAATCTCATCATCTCTGGGAAAAAATAACTATTCAAACCTATGGAACACATATATGATGGGATGCTCATAACCCATCCTCAAACTATTTTCCAATTTAAGAATAATACAAACTTATTCAGAATACAGGGCAAAAGAACAAGGTCTCAAGGTGTAAATGGAAAGGTAAGATTCTTCACAAATCCAGCAACGTAGTCCTCTATCAAAATTAGCAATTCCATGACCTTCAACAAGTTCCATATCAGAAGTCACATCTGTTAACATCATTTATTATATATTTGCAGGCATCCCACCCATTCTACAAACTTTGACCCAGAAAAGGTTACATTTAGGTTTTAGCACCTTTAGATGGAAGCTACGAATGTTAAGAAACGGCCTCAAGCCTTACAAGAAAGGTAATCTGTAAGAGAATAACAGGCAAACAGGCTTATTAAGTAGATTATGATCTTTGTAAATGTGTCAGTATCGTGAAAGCAAATTTACAGATTTTGGTGGATGCAAAACAAAAAAGTACATTCTAATATATCTAGTTGAATGTCTTGAAATGGAACCCCATTAACAGTGTGGTTTCCATATTTTTCTTCTAATGAACATGTGTGTTTACTATATTATACAATTGCAAGTGGTGGGAAATACATACCTTATCCTTCCAGTAATTATAAATAGACTGGAATACTCCATATTTAATGGACAAAGATTGCAAGGCCTGAATTTAAACCATAAAAATGAAAACAAAAGATGAATAAGTAGAAAAACTAGACCTCGCTACGTTCAGAGAAGCAAATAATCTCAGCAAGTAAAAAAATCATAACAGCAAACAATAAGAATATATCCAAAAATAAGACAGTGTACAAGTTTTGTTGGAGAAGATCATGGACAACTTATGTTGTTGAAACTGAAGAAACGAACATAGTTTCCAGTGTCAGCAACAAAAACAAAGAATCCATATTATATCTTATAACTGCAGAGCTTGAACATTTTCAGTGAAATATCAATTACTGGACATCTAAGAAGTTTTTTCTGTTTCTACTGAACGGGTAATATGTACTAGAGCATAATATTTGATCTTAATTCTTAAGCATGCAAGTATTTTAATTTACAGGTCAATATCATTGGTCACCACTCAATTGATCTGCAGAACCAAAAAGTTTTAAGAGAGAAGAACCTTTTTAATCACATTGGAGGAGACGGATCAGCATGTTTTGACTACAATGATCAAATGCAATCAGAGGCTACAGCTTAAATCCACAATGATTCCCAGGTTGAACATACATAGGCCTTGAAATGTAGTTTCTTTCTAGACAACAAATATTCACTCTCCTAATTTAACAAGAAATAAATACAACAAATCTAGAAAAAAGTCCATGTAACTGTTACTTATAAGAAACCAAACTCTTTGAACTCATTAAAATCCTCCTTTTGCCAAAAGAATCCTGCTACATGTCTTATAATCTCAGTGCATGTTATAATTGCATCCTAAGACCCATCCATTTCTGGAGAAACTTTCTTCTTTAAGAAAATGTTAAAAGAAGAAGAAGAAAGAAAACGAACAGGTAGAGGGAGACGATATTGAAGATTACAAATATATTAATCATGATGATCAGTGGAACCCCCAACCCCCACCCACCCCTTTTCCCAAACATGCCAATAAAACAAAATACGTATTTGATCATATCACTTATTCAAGAAGATAATGCAAAAGCTAAAAAGATTGAAAAGAGCACGAAATGACTCTAGATTTTCGTATAATGATTGAATATTTTTTAGATTTTAAGTAGCTTAGAACAGTCTTGCAAATTAGTATAGAAGTATTAAAAAATAATGAACATGAATTCTCCAGTAGTTTCACATACTAAGCATATGGAGTTCTTAATAGAGAAAACAACATAAAAAATTGCATAGTGGACTCTTTAAATAACAATGCAACACAAAAGACGAAGTTAAACCTGCAAAATCAAAACACTAACAAGAAGAGCTAACTTTTACCTAAACAGCAGCATCAAAACTTAGAAGCACAGGAACTGGAGAGCCAAGCGTATTTGCTATAACTCCTGCTCTTTCTCGGGCCTTGTGATCTAAAACTTCTAGTTTGTACAGAATAGTCTCCATCCTGTATCAGGAAATAAAATTGTTTTGTTGCCCATGATCAGTAAACAATACTCAAATGTCGAATTAGGCATATTGTATTCCTTATCAAAAAAAAAGAGGGCACATCAGATTGAACAGAAAAGAACTGAATGCAATGCCTAGAACATAGACAAATTACACTCAGCATCAAAAACCTGAAGCCAAATACATAATATAGATAACATAATTAAAGGGACTGAAAGTAGCTAGAGGGAAATGGAAAAACCAGCGCAAGTGAGTTGGATAGTAACAAACATGGAAGCTCTAAGAAGCAAACTTGGGTCCAGCACTTAGCTTATGGTGTGGGAAGGATATACTAGAATGAAAGTAAGGGATTGTCAGGTTTATGGGATAAGGATAACAATCCGAGGAACATACGGGATCATTTTACTCACGTGTATTGAACTTTTGATTCTGGGGTTAGCAATCCCAGGACTATACCACAATTGTGGCGTTATTTTCCACCATACTCAATGTGGAATGACAATCCCAGGGATAAAAGACCAAAATGATTAAGATGCCGTTCTCCAAAACACTTCTCCCAGAGTCCTTTAAAAAAATCAAGGTTAAAATTGGAATAAGTACGTCCCATTTAGAACCAAACATATGTATAGTATTATACCCCAATACCCCGTTTTAGTTAGAAGAACCAAGCATCTACCAATAAAATATCCACTAATACCATCATTATTTAACTGCCACATTATAATCCTTGTTTAACTTGTTTAACAACCAAATGAACCCCAAGACTACATGCTTGTAGAATGAAAGGTAATGTCACATAACTTTTGCAACTTCAGCACAAAGTAAGTAGTGTTTTCCATGTGGCAACCAACATATCAGAACAGGACTAACAGGATACCTATGGAAGGCGAAGTAAGGTCTAAGAAGAGCCCCACGTTCATAAGCTTTAGGCTCTAACATCAAATCCATTAAGGTTCCAATGTCAGATGTGACCCTTTCTGGCTTTGTCTCTCCGTAAATATACTGGATTTGCTTGGGTATGCTTCATTCTGTCTTGTTCCTTGTTTTTCCCGATCTACAACACAATCTAGACTATTGATTCATTGTATTGTTGCTTTCTGTTTATGATCTACAATTTAGTCTAGACTATTGCCTTCTTTTCCTAAATCCCGCTGATTTCTAACCCTAAATTTTTCATATCTTAATTTTTTCTTGTACTTCATTCTCATTTGACATTTTCTCTATCAGTATTCCGTTTTCTTTTAGATTTTTTTTTCGGATTGGAATTTATAGTTTTGAGGCATCGGCTATGTTGCTGGTTATTTTTGGGTACATTTATTTGCCGAGTAGTTACTTGCCTAGACTACTTCCTGCTGGTTTTACTGTTGGTAGGTTGGTTTTCTTTTGTTCTTGAGTACTATTTTGCAGTTGTTGAGTAGATTTGTTCTTGAGTACTATCTTTGGTGGCTTTGGTTTATGATGGCGGAGAAGGGTCATGACATCGGTTGGGGTCGGGACTAGATTGGGAGCGAGATCGGGGTTGGGGGTGAGGGTAGGGGTACAGGGGTAGGTGAGTTAAGAACATCCCTAGGGTAAGAGTAGGGTCATGGAACATAGGTACATTACAAGGTAAATCCATAGAACTAGTGAGGATTCTTAGAAAGAGGAGGATTAACATAGCATGTGTTCAGAAGACCAAATGGTAGGGTCTAATGCGCAGGATATGTACGGGTATAAGTTGTAGTACTCAGGATAAGTGAGAAATAGAAATGGAGTAGGTATTTTAGTAGATGAAGAGCTTAGAGAGCAGGTGGTAGAGGTTAAGAGGGTTAATGATAGGATGATGTTGATTAAGTTGGTCGTGGAAGGGTCTACTTGGGATATTATTTATGGTTATGCTCCGCAAGTAGGCTTGGACAAAGAGGAGAAGAAAAGCTTTTGGGAGTGTTCGGATGGGTTGGTGAGTGGTGTGCCACTACGAAAAGATTTTTCATAAAAAGAGATTTCAATGGGCACATTTGGGAGTCTCCCGGGGGGTTATGTCGAGGTGTCTAAAGGATTTAGGTTACAGGAAAGAAATGAAGGAGGAGTGTCTCTTTTGGAGTTTGCTAGAGCCTTTGAGTTAGTGATCGCGAATTCGAGCTTTCTGAAGAAGAAGGAGCATTTGGTTACTTTTCGCAGCTTGGTGGCCAAGACTCAGATAGGCTTTTTACTCCATAGAAAGAGGGAGAGGAATATGTGTAGAGATTTGATGCGAATCGTATGATGAGACACACGAATTCGAATGACAAAAATACAGAAAGTAAAGATATGTAGAAATTATCAGCTAACCAGAGTAATAAGTCAATAATCCCAAGAAAAAAAATAAGATAAGAAGGGAAGAACAGAAAGATACCCGAATCCACGAATATCAAAGGAGGAAGTGAATTGTAATTCACGGAATGGAAACTCAGTCGAATCCACAAATGAGCATCCAATATGAATGAAAAGTAAAGAAGTACTAAACCAACAATGGATAGAACTCATTGCTAAACTTAGATTGTAACCAAAGCTCTAATAGCTTTAACAAGTCTTCTGAGTTTAGTTTCAATTCTCAAATGTCAAAAATCTCTCCTGAAAATAAACTAAGGCCAAATATTTATACTAATACAAGTTTGAATAAATTATACTTTGGCCCACAAGTAACCTAATACTACAAAGCAATCCTTCAAGTCTTAAAGCTATCATATTGACCCCTCAAGTTTGGGTCTCATCAACTCAAGTCCTTGAAGTCTTTCATCTTTCCCAAGCTATCTTTCAGACTTGACATTGCTCTTGTTGGTCCACACAGATACCATTTGGAGCTCTATTTAGCCCTTCAGTATTTCCCAAGCCTTGAGTTCTCTCGGCTACGCCTTTGCAACATCAGTATAGCATGATTGGTCCCATCCTTTCTCATATTACAGCTGACAGAGTGGATGAGCCAACAAATTTACCAGAGCCGTCTACCACTGGTAGGATCCGAGGGAGAGTTAGAGGGGAAGCCCAGACTAGAAGTAGAGCTAGGGCAGTTTCACCTGAGCCCGATGTGGATAGGGCAATTTCACCTGAGCACATCACTATTATAGGATACCTTATTGAGGGTATTTGAGATTTTAGCACATGGAAGTATGCTCAGGGTTCTCAAACTAGGGCCAGGGCGGATACCTTAGAGAAGAGATCTATTTTAGTTATTCATGAGCCGGTGGGCCAGTCACCGGTGGTTCCATTAGCGGTGAGCTACCCACCCGAGATTTAGGTTCCAACAGGCTAGACGCCCATAGTCCAGAGTCACGTGGGATAACCACTTAATAGAGACAGGGTGTATGATCTTAATATTCTAGGTGTTGGAGATGTAGTTACGATCATGGATGAGATATTTGATGATCAGAAATGAATATATAAGAGGTTCAGCAAGATGGACCCACCACACCTTTAGGGTTGGAAGTTCGAGTACCCGTTTAACTTTCTTACTACTTGCGATGAGCTATTCCATAGTATGGGGATGTTACAGTCACATAGGGTAGACTATATTATTTTGCAGCCTCGGAGGCTAGCCCGACTGTGGTGGCTTTCTTACTTTGACTCTAGACCAACTGGATCTACTCGTATGACTTGGGAAATGTTCTCCTGAGATTTTATGGATGAGTATGTATCCCATAATATGAGGGACATACGACATTGGGAATTTGATGAGCTAAGACAGGAGGAGATGACGGTTGTTGAGTATATGTCTTGCTTCTATGAGTTATCCATATATGTTTTGGCTATCTTACAACATGAGCAGGAGAAGATAGATAGGTTCATAAGAGGATTGAGCTCTTCTCTTCAGACTTTGGTATTTATGGCTTCTCAGATGCCAAGAGATACCTCTTCACAACGTGATCGAGGTTGTGAGAGGGTTTGATCAATTTATGGGGGTCTTTTCGGTCACAATAGGGGTAAGAGGCCCTATCCTTATGGGTTTTTTCATGGTGCCTCATCTGGAGGCAGGGGGTTCCCTTCAGGACAATGGTCATTTTCATCACTAGTGTTCGTTTCAGGTAGCAATGCAAACCTAGGGTACTAGTTATACAGTTCAGAGTGCCTATAGTTCTCATCAGAGGGTTCCAGGCAGAGGTGGCCACACTGGTTCTCAGGGTTCATCTCAACACTTTTCATCTCATTAATCTTGTTTTGAGTGCGGGGATCCATGATATTTTAGGAGGAATTATTCCTATCGAGTGAGGTACAAGTTTCAACAGGCTTCCCAGGCCCTTCGTGAGTTATCTAGACCATCAAAACCTTCAGGTTGAGATAAAGAAGGTGAACAGACGGGTAGAGGTACACCAACTAACAGGGTACACATAAGAAAGGAATAATT
Organism: Withania somnifera; assembly: GCA_039654485.1. Lineage (NCBI taxonomy): Eukaryota > Viridiplantae > Streptophyta > Magnoliopsida > Solanales > Solanaceae > Withania > Withania somnifera. Next base: position 16,643,742 of record JBDJHY010000049.1, on the reverse strand, counting down.
TAGGGTTGTACTCCAGTTCAAGCCAGGGGTGGGCGCACCCAATGCTATGTATTTCCCGAAAGATCAGAGGATGAGTCTTCTGATACTGTGATTACTGGTATTGTCCCAGTTTTCTCTAGGCCTACTTCAATGTTGTTTGATCCGGGTTCTACTCATTTTATGTATCTACATATTTTTTTTAATGGTTTTGATATGTTATCTGATGCATTGCCCACACCTCTTCATGTGTTTACTCCTGTGGTGAGTCTTTAGTGATAGATCGAGTGTACCGATCCCGTCTTATTGTATTTTTAGGGTACGATACTTTGGTAGATATAATTTTGCTGGATATATTAGAATTTGATGTCATTTTGGGTATGGATTGACATGCTCTTTGTCATGCTGTTTTAGATTGTCATACCAAGACTGCTACATTATACATGCCTGGTAGTTTGAGGGTTTTGTGTAAGGGTACGTATGGGTTGTATCCTCGTAAGATTATATCTTTTCTTTAGGCTCAGAGGTTGATTAGGAAGAGGTGTATGTCTTATTTGGTCTTTGTAAGGGTACGTATGGGTTGTATCCCCCTTCCTTAGAGTTGGTTCCTGTAGTTAGAGAGTTTGTTGTTGTGTTTCCGACAGACCTTCTTGGTGCCCCCACCAATAGGGATATTTATTTTGATATTAATTTGGAGCCAAAAACCAAGACCATTTCTATTGCTCCTTACCTTATGGCTCCTGCTGAGTTGAAGGAGTAGTTGCAGTACTTGTTTAACAAAGGGTTCATTCGTCCTAGTGTGTCACCATGGGGTACACCAGTCTTATTTGTGAAGAAGAAGGATGGTTCTATACATATGTGTATTGACTATAGACACTTGAACAAGGTGATAGTGAAGAAGAAGTATCCCTTGCCTCACATTGATGATTTGTTTAACCAGTTCCATAGAGCTGTCATCTTATCTAAGATTGACTTGATTTTCGGATACCATCAGTTAAGGACTAGACCTTCGGATATTCCAAAGATGGCTTTTTGGACTAGATATGGCTACTATAAGTTTTTGGTGATGTCTTTTAGGCTAACTTGTTGGACCAAGGTTGGTTCACTAGAATCGTCCCTTTATGTTTTGATTGATGACCAAACAATTAAGTCGAAGATTCGATGTTAATGGAACTCCTACAAATCAAAGGATATGTTCGTGGATATGACAGTATGTAAATGAAACCATCTGGAGATTAATCGACTCACTTTGAGGAATTTCGAGTACTCAAAGTACATAAATTGCAAAGAAACAGTAGAGGACTAGTCGACTAAAGTGAGAAACTAGTCGACCAAAATTGCATCAAACTAGTCGA